>SNQJ01S0014529.1:0-25439 GCA_010110895.2 Picea sitchensis | reverse complement strand
AATATTTCACAAAATTTCTCCCCAAAATATTCCCTCCAAAATTTCCCCCTCAAAATTTTCCCTCCAAAATTTCCCCCCAATTTTTTCCCTTAAAAATTAAAAACAACTTTAACTCTTTTATTTGGTTATTTACTTGTTAATTACAATATTTCTCATGTTTGTTTATTTATCCCACATTCATTAAACATAGCGATGATCCATATAATTTTAGGTACATATGTAGACAATATTCTTCATTTTTATTTATCCCACATTCGTTAGGCCAACAATAATTTATATCATCTGTGTTATATATACACAATCTTGTTTTGTCTTTTTACATTGTGTGATATCTTTGGCAATATTTGTTAAAGGATTTGGAGCAAGCTATAAGAGAGAAACATCGAGAAGATATCCGAGGAGAATCTAGTATTCCAGAGGTTAGTTATTTTTTAAATTCTTACAATTTACCAAAACAACAATTATAAGATCATCTTTGAATCACATAAGAATTTTTCATGTGAAAATTATAAAAACCCTAATTTTTTTTAGATGCTTTCTAATTTTTTCTAAAAAAAATACAACTTTTTAAAAAAATTAAGACTTTTTTCAAATAAATTTTAACAAAATCCTTAAGATTTTTTGAAAAAAAGAAGAAAAAAAAGACAAATTTAGGTATAGTTTTGTAATTTTTTTTAGCTTTTTAATTTTTTTTTACTTAAATTTTTTATTTTCATTTTGGCCCATGGTGGTTACTGCGCAATGCTCGGGGCTTGGTTGTCGGGGCTGGGGCGATGGTCGACATTGCCCCAACCCGAGCCCTATGGCCAAGCTGTGGGCGTGGGATCGTGCCTTGGCTGCGGGGGGATGGGGTAGTGCCCGACATCTCCCCAACCCCCACGACCAAGTTCTGGGGCTTGGTCATGGGGGTTGGGGTGATGATGGGCATCGCCCCAACCCCCAGATGCCAAGGCTTGGTCCCAACATAGGCCTAATAACTCCATTGGTCAAATTTTTTATTTTATTTTTAAATTAGTTCTTATATTCAATGTTTTTTTTTTTTAGTTATTATTATTTTTTGTATATAAAAAGTGATATTACCTCATTAAACATTTGTCACTGTAAAAACTGATCAGTTTCATAGTCTTGCCACCTGTTCTGCCAAACTAGTGGAAACCAAAACATGTGGCATCCTTTTGTTCTTGTAGCTAAAAGTAGAAGCCACCACTTGCTCCGCCAAACAGTTGGAAACCAGAGCAAGTGGCAACAGAGTGTTATGACAGTGCTATCAAGACATGCATTAAAAACTTGATCATACAAATTTAACATAAAAACTAAGCAGTAAGACAAAAAAACTAGACTGTGGTGAAAAAAAACCCCATTTCCTTGCAGATGGAGTGCTGAGGGATGAGAAACTTTAAACATTAGATGGACTATTAGAACAGTGGAACCTGCCATCCAGAGTACCGTCGTCATGAGTGTCGCCATGAGGAGTGAAGGAAAAAGGTTGCGCACATGTCATGCATCTCTGCTTGATCGACCCGCTCGAGAAGGTGTCGAACAACATGTCAATTGTCCTACTGAGGATGGTGTGCCAGTGGATCTTCTCCATCATGTATATCCTCATCTCGAAGATGAGCTCCAAGTGGTCCAGTGCAAGAAATTTGGGTGAGCTCGGGTCTCGTTCCGTGTCTGAAGTAGGCGCATGAGGCTCAGCTGGGAAGTCCATCCAGGGGACTTCCTCTTGGACAATGCAAGTATCCCCTTCCAATGCTGCCTCTGTGTCCATTGCTGTAAGACTGGTGCTGGGTCGATCCTGGGGGTCCATGACCATGTAGAGGAGGGAGTCTGGTGGAACCAGAATCAGTTCCTCTGAGATTTCCTCCTCCACATAAGCCATTGGAGGCGTTTTCAGCTCCTTGGTTCTCTGAATCAAAGCTGCCGAGGAGGCCCTTGCTAATTTACGAAGGCATCTCTGGATTTCTACCTAACAGTACCAAGAGGGACCCGATCCAAAATGGATCAAGGAAGGCCTAAAAATCAAATTTCTTAGAATCAGGCAAAACCATCACCATTATGTCCGGCTCGTTGCGCTGATTCCGACCATATACTATTTTTCGCAAATGGATGTTGTATGCGAAAGATATCATGTTTTGATCGATTTCCCAAATAGGCAAAAACTCAACTAGTCAAAGTCAACATGTCGTACTCCTGACGTCAACCGTACGACAGGTGATGTCATGATTACATCATCATGCTGATGTGGCATCGCGAGGAGGTGACATGTGTCATTCAAATTTGGCATTTTTGGGTTGAGTTGGCACTGATACAGATTTGACATTTGGCACTATATGGATGACATGTGGCAGTCTGTACATGATGTGGCCCAATGGCAGGCTGAAACGTGGCAGTACGGATGACAACTGGATTGTATGGAAGCTAATGTGGAAGGGTGGTTGGGATTACAGATGCTGACATGGCAGGGTGACCAGGCTATACCGATGCTGATGTGGCAGGGTGACTAGGCTGTATGGATGCTGGCGTGGCAACTGACTAGATAGTACGACAGTGACGTGACAGCTGAATGTGCATGCTGATTGGATGCTTACTATGTGGTACAGATGAATCATGGGGTGACATGTGGCCCAATCATAGGGTGCCACGTGGTACCCCAGATTTTTCCAATATTGGCTAGTTCAAAAATTTGTTATAGCCTTCGGTGGATTCGAACCCTTAACCTCCGGATGAGCCAACGACTTCGTGAAAGGGGCGGACCAATCGGTCTATTATGGTGCTTGTTTAAAAAAACCACCGCATTGGATTAAAAGTTGACATGTGGTGGGTGTTTGGGATAGGTCTTGGTCGGCGACAGCTAGCCCCAACTGACTAGGGGCTACAAACTTGGAGCTAGCCAACAGTGGAGTGCATGTGAGCTTAGGGCTTTGGACACATGGATACATGCGACCAGGGGGGTAGGAGACCAGGGCTAAAGACAAGTGCGCCATCCAACCCGTGAGCATATGGAGCCTCCCATATGGCCAGGAGCCCGGGATTAGGGGGTTGCACCCTGAATTTTCCCAATTTGTGGGTTTTTTACATTATAATATGTATTTTTGGGTTATTTCAATGGATTTTAACCAACATTGGGGGATCTAGAGCCCCATTTGAGGCCATATCTTGGGAGGAAGTTGGGAGATTGATGCCAAAACCAAATCTCTATAAACCAAGGGTTCTTAGCAGCATTAAGAAGGTTCATAACAGGAGAAATGCTGAGCAATTTGAAAGCACAAATCATTTTTATGCAGGGAAGCCATTGAGGAGGGGAACTTTGCAGGCCAATTCTGGGAGCTACGCTCAACCGTTTTCAGTGCCGTCAGTTGTGTTCGATTATTGAGGTCGAGAAGAACACAACTAGACCAATTTTTGTTCCTTTTGACACTTTTTGAATGTACTATTGAAGCATTGAAGATAAATAAGAAAGCCTCACCCATTGAGACAAAGACCTGGAGACGTAGGCAATCTTGCCGAACTCCGTTAACAACTTTGTTGATATGGTTTGCTATTCTTTGTGCTTACATTCCGATCTGCATTTCTTATTATGGATACTATAATATCTCATTAATTTCTTCTTCTTTCATCAATTATTAATTGGTAAATGAACTCATGCTTAAAACTTAATCAAGTCTTTAAAAGATCATTTCAGATCAAGTGGTATCAGAGTAGGTTGACGGTTGGTTTTTGAGTTTGCATGATTACCAAGGAAAAGATGAATCATGGTGAATGAAAGCTTGTAGAAGGGGATCCAAAGATTGGATCGAGAAAGAGGACTTCTCAAAGTGAGGAGATGGCATCAGAAGAAGGCATGTCTTAGAATGAGATCGAGTTGCAAAAGACTTTATTTGCCATGTCTGAGATGGTAAAGGTATTATATGAGGATTACTTGGAATGAAAGAGGCCTTTCCAAGGAGAATGTTCTAAACAAGACAAAAGTGAAGAAGGAGAGGATCCTCCTAAACCTCCTTCTTCTCCATCAACTTCTTCTTCTTCAAGTACAAGTTCAAAATCCACCGCAAGAAAAAACATTCCCATAAACATAAATATGATATGCCTTTACTTAAGCTTGATGTGAAATTTAAATTGCCCATGTATGATGGTGAAGTCAATGCTGAGAGGCTTGATAACTGGGTCAAACATATGGAAGTTTATTGCAGTGTGCAACAAATCAAGGATGAGGCAACTCAAATCAAATTGGCATTGCTTAGTCTTGTAGGCACAACACTCATCTGGTGGCAGAGTAAGTTGCAAAATGGCACGCAACAAGTGGATAATGTATTTCCAACATGGCAAGATTTTTCTTTTTCACTTAGAAAGGAATTTTTTACTTTGGGTTATAAATAGAATGATTTAATTGAATGGAAAGGTCTTAAACTAAGAAAGGGACAAACAATTCAAGAATACACAGATGAATTTCATAAGATGGCATTGATGTTGAATATTCCATTACATACCCTTGAAACTCTTATGAAGTATATAGGAGGTTTACCTGCACATATTCGTAACACTGTATTTATGTTTGGACCTAATAATCTTGATGATGTTTCTGTTCAAGCAACATACATTGAATCAGGGAAAACATGAGTTGGTGTACCAGGGGAATCATCTTCAAGGAAAGAGGACAAAAGAAAGGGGAATGGAAAGAAAGAAAATTCAACGACAAGAAGGGAAGAGAAGATCTCTTGCAAGCATTGCAAGAAAGAAGGGCATGATGATGACCATTGTGTTGACGATGATTTCGGTCAACAATTCTTAGCCAACAAAACATTGCCAAGATTTCCCTTGAATGAAATTGCTTGCGCAAAGTTTCTCCCACTCTCACTAAAAATTGGCGCAATGTTCTTAGCAAATTTATCATGAACCTTGACTTATTACTAAACAAGACCTTTTATTTCACTCCTCGCATTCTTAATAATCCTCATGTTTACACCCTTGATTTACACATTGATACATTATGTTTCGAGCCTCATACATCACTCTTATTATCATATTACACCAAATATCTAACTTCTTCCTTTATACATGATACACTTTTAAAAAAAAAATTCCTTTCATGCCTCCCTATTCAACTATAGCTTTATTTCATAATAGTTTTTCCATGCTATTTCATATTATGACCTTAACTTTATTCCAAAAGAAAATATATCACTTTTTTCCATGATCCTTTCCCCATGGCATCTTTATTATTATTATCTTGGTACTCACTTTATCATGGATTAATTTCCTTATGTTTTGAAGCCACTATTCGATGTTCTATATGCTTGATAAAGTCATGCAAGTCATTTCCTTTATGGGTTGACTTAACTCATAAAGTTGAAACCTTTCCCATATGAATTCATGTGAAGAGATGCACCAACCAATCCACGTAAGAGCCATGAAGGATACAAATATGTGAGCATAATACTTGAACACACATGCTGTTTTTGAAGATTTCACAATTTATGTCCCAAGAATCGACGACGTGTACAATTACAAAATGCCTCAGAGCGAATTATTCTTTGTGAAAATCAACTACAATTGTTCCATTCCACAACCAAGGAGTCGAACATTATTTCATTCTCTCATGCATTTCGGGTTCAACATGATTTCTCTGACAGTTTAAGCGCTGGGGTCTAAGATTACAAAAGATAAAAATGATAATGGTGAGAGAAAAATCCAATAATTGTCATAATTTGATGGACATGGAAGCAACACAATCGTTGAAGAAGCGACAGTGATTATGGTTTGCACAACTAATTCGCTCGATCAACTAAATGAAATATGGTTTCAACCTGGGTGCATAGATTGATTGAAGAGTGGACATCCGGAAATTTGTTGGCTTCATTTTTCTCCATTGCTGTAGAATGACTTTATTATTGAAAGAAGTTTGAACTGACTGATGCATCTGCAAATAGGAAAAACTTTTGTGGTAAGATGGCACCGAGAATCATGACAAAACTTCTGAATTTTTGATAACCTGTCTAGAGGCATAAATGGATGTTCCTTAAAGACCATGGAGAATATTTTTTATCACAAAATGCAGACTTCTTGCTTACATGTCATTGAGTCTTCGAAGTTACAATCTGTGCGGAATTCCTTAATTACACAGTCGAAAAGCGAGATCATGCATCTCATCTTCCATCATTAGAACCTGGAAATTTGACAGCTAAGACAGAGTCTCAGAAATATCCTTCAACAAATTAAAATAACATTGAGTTGGTAAAGGAGTTTCAAGGACTAAAGGAAAACACAACGATCTTCAGCAGGAACAAAAGAAGTATCAAAGGACAATATCCATCTAGTTGATATAAAAGAAAACTGGGTAATGTGGGACACCCATGAGAAATGGCGCTTGCTTCCATTTGGGGTGGAACCTTCATCACTTCCAAAGAAATGGTTCTGTCAAATGCTTGATTGGCCGCCTGACATGAATCAGTGTGACATTAGTGAATATTCAACCACACAAGCTGTTAGTGGGATGTATGGAACACAACTAGGCCAGTGTCAGGTGGATGCAAATAAAGAGCAGCTTCTACATCCATGGATGATGAGAAATGTAGGCTGGAGGTGCAGGTCATGAAGAAGAGGAAGAAAATGATACCTAGGAGAGATCCCAGTGCCCCGCGTGTATCAAAAACTGATTACAAATTCTTTTATGTCGAGCAATGAGCTAGATAAAAAAAAGACATATGCACAGACATACCGTGAAATTGTTACAACAGTGAATGATTTGTGGAACAAGCTTTCAGATAATGAAAAAATGCAATATATTGAACATGAGTCAACAGGATTAAAAAAAAAGGGGTGCAAGACACAGATAATGGTGAAAAAACTTCCGAGTTCATTGGTCAAAAGATTGAAGTAAATTGGACCACTTCCTACTTTCATGACAATAGCTATTATTACCATGTGTCACTGGATGCAGAAGCAGATGCATTGCAGAAGCTCTCATTTTCATAATTTGTATCTTCCATACCTAAATTCCCCAGCTCATCTTCATTCATTTGACAATGACTAGCATCAGCTTGGCTAGTAAGCGTTTCATCTTTCGGAATAGCTCTATTGCTATCACTTCCCCTCCCATTATTTTCCACAGTTTTCAAAGATTGTTCCTCAGACTCTTTCATTATATACAGATTCCATTGCAAATCACGAGTCAGACGAACTCCCATTCCTCTCACCCTACTGACGCGACATGCGCCTTCTCATCAATGTATGTTTGAACAGGAGGATATGAGTTCCCATCAAAGGCTTCCTTTTGAGGTTGGACAACACAATTACCAGAAAGCATGGATGAATTGCGTTTGGAAGATTGGAGATTTTTCTTTTGTCGCAGGTCTCCCTTCAAGTTTCAACAATACTACTCCCAGGAAACTGTAATGCCTGTTTATCCCCTGAGAATGATGAAGAAAAAACGAACTCCTGGCCAGATTCAGAGGCAATCCGTGATGTTTGCATGCCACCAATACCCTTCCCAGATGCAGATTTCTGAACTTCTTCAATCTCACGACGAAAAAGCTACAGTTTTGAGATATGCTTCTATCTGTAATTGAGAAAATGATGCCGGGGCCTTCTTGACTTAAACTTCTGCCTGTTGTTTGCCATCAGTTGTTCTCTCATCTAAACAAGGAGATCGATTTGCATGGATGGAGGCAGAACTGCCAAGACAGATGGAACCACTTTCCCTTGCATCATTGGCTTTATATAAAACAACCGATGGGAAATAATGATAAACATTATTGAAGAAAACACAAAAAAATGACACCGGAATAATACAAACAAATTAGTTTTGTTTAAGTAAATATGTTATGAACAGTTTGAGTTCGGTTATGAAACTATTTAAATGAAGGAACGATCCACCAAAGGAGATAAAAAGAGGCAGCGACCAACAAGCAAGCAAAAGAGAGAATTTTTTTTTTAAGAATTTTCTAAAGGAGAAAAATTTAGAGAAAATTTTAGAGAGAAAACTTTGGCAGAAAGTTTAGAGAGATATATGCTTGGAGGGTATGAGGACTGCTTAATCTCATTCTTCTCTTACATATTCAACACATATTGATGGAATCGTTGACAACAGGGGGTCTTGCGAAGTAGCTAAAAGGATAAAGCGAGGATGAATTTGCTGGCTTTCATAAGATAAATGTTTACTTGTTAGTTTGTTGTATTAAAGCTCGATTTTATTCGACACTAATTGGTTTCTATATGCATGTTTTCTTGTTATGATTCGCCTTCATTGCTCCATTCAATTTATGGCTCAACTTTCTTTTTCTTTTCCGTGCTTGGTCTCTCTAGTGTGGCTAAAGATCATATACCTGACCCTAGTCTATGCACGGACTTAGAAAATTTGTTATAGCCTCTAGCGGATTCGAACCCTTACATTTCGGATGAGCCAACGACTTCGTGAAATGGGGCAGACTGATCGATTTATTACGCTGCTTGTTTAAACAAACCACCGCATTGGATTACAAGTTGAAATGTGGCAGGTGTTTGGAATAGGCCCCGGTCGACGGGGGCTAGCCCCGACCGACTAGAGGCTATGAACTTAGAGCTAGCCAGCGGTGGAGCACGTGGGAGCTTAGGGCTTTGGACACATTTATACATGCGACTAGGGGGCTAGGAGACCAAGGCTAAAGACCAATGCGCCAACTAACTTGTGAGCATATGGATCCTCCCATATGGCCAGGAGCCCGAGAATAGGGGGCTGCACCCTAAATTTTCCCAATTTGTGGGTTTGTCACCTTATAATATGTATTTTGGGGTTATTTCAACTGATTTTAATGGATTTTAGCCAACATTGAGGGATCTGGAGTCTGATTTGAGGCCAAATCTCGGGAGGAAGTTGGGAGATTGATGCCAAATCCAAATCTATATAAACCAGGGGTTCTTAGCAGCATTAAGGAGGTTTAGAACAAGAGAAATGCTGAGGAATTTGAAAGCCAAAGCCATTTTTATGCAAGGAAGCCATTGAGGAGGGGAACTTTGCGCGCCAATCCCGGGAGCTACACTCAACTGTTTTTAGTGCCGTCAGTTGTGTTGGGTTCTTGAGGTCGAGAAGAACACCGAAATACTAGTTTTTAATCCTTTTGAAACTTTTCTGATGTACTGTTGAAGTAGTGAAGAGAAATAAGAAAGCCTCACCCACTAAGACAAAGGCCCAAAGACGTAGGCGATCTTGTTGAACTCCGTTAACAACTTTGATGTTCTTTGTGCTTACATTCTGATCTTCATTTCTTATTATGGATGCTATAATATCTCATTAATTTCTTCTTCTTTCATCAATTCTTAATTGGTAAATGAACTCATGCTTAAAACTTAACCAAGTCTTTAAAATATCATTTTAGATTAGGACTCCTCTTGGGTTTCCCTCACTCATGAGGCATGACAAAACCGAGAGGCCAGAGAAAACTGAAAATGAGGGCGCACAGAGCCAGATATTTGAATAGAGCGAAGCTCCAATGCAACAAAGAAACAAAATGAAACATGCCATGGCCAACCTAGAGGATTATTTGAGAAGTTGATATGACCGTGCAGCCTCCTCCTGTACCTATCATCATCCCCCTACCATGGCACATTGAGGGCTCCATTAAACCTGCGAGAGGGAGCTGTTCCTCCATCCCTTGAGCATTGTTGGTTTACTGCTTTCTTTTACCGTATGATTTATTGACCCAGAGTTCATGTCTTTCGGGTTTCCAACAAAGCCTCTAAAACTATTGGTCCTCCTGGTAGACCAGAAGGAAACACAGTGCAAGGAATACACTGCACAGTCTCACCCGAGATAGATTTAAATGGGTGGCTAAAAGACTCAGGTGTTTACAACCTAGGATTGAGTATGAGATAGGGGTTTATCATTCAGAGCCATATACTACGGATTGTGATCACAATCTACTATTACTCACAGGTGTGCATCAATCTTTCACAGTTTATTTCCCAAACAATACAATCGTATTCCATGACAATGTATTAACTCATTCATTAAGCATAACAATTAATTGCTGAAAGCAACAAAGATATACATGCATTCATCACATTACACAAATATTACTGTGGCTCACCCCCTCCTGGGATACATCCACAAAGATTTGGTCCTTGGCTCTTCTATTATGGTAGTTCTGCATCTCCAGCACCGCGCGCTTACAATTCCCTTAGATGGGTAAGATCTATATGAGGTGAACTAGATCGCACCAGGCTCCACAACCTGTGATCTAATCCTCAAATATTCCTTCTCTCCTTTGTTCTTATCTCAAGAGCTTACAAAAACGGTTCATAGCCTTATTACATAACGCATCCACTCGTACATAACTATGATAGGATCTTACAAAATTTGAACTAATACAAAAGCGAACCTACCTCTATATGATACCTACATATCTCTATTTATATATATCAGGCTCTTCAACCATTTACAATGTATTACCAAAACCCTAACCCTACCGACGTTATTTCTTCCTTCCATGCACACGTGTTGTTCTTCCTCCAACTTTCACTTTCCTTGTGCACGCTTTCTTGCATGTGTGCATGTTGTGTTACCTTCCAACTGTTACTTCTGTTTCTACACGCTTTCTTTCCCATGATCATTCTTCTTTCCACTTCGTCCTGGTGCCAATAGGCCCCTAACACTGACATGTGACTCATACCGAGTCACCTAATCCTTCTGAGCTTCTTCGATCTCCTTGGTGATCATCTGGAACTTTTCCTTGAGCTCTGCTTCTTTTTTCAGTGCCTGTGCAATCTTCTCTTTGATGGAGTCTACTACCTAAACCGCCACTTCATCGCTCAACAGTCCTTCACATTTAGCCTGGGTTTGTGCTATCTGTGTTTTAGCTCCTTCTACCTATGTGAGTATTTCTGCTATCCACTCCTATAGTGGCTCTATTTGAGCCTGACACTGATGTTTCTGTGTTTGCACAATGATAAGTTCTTCTTGCATCTTCTTCATCTCCTGCATCCCTTTGAATCGTTCTGGGATTAGTATGGTCTTCTGCCTCTGTTTGAGTTCTTGGATCGCTACATTGATCCATTCCTCTTTCTTGTCCCAGCGTTGGACCTGTGGATCCTCCTCCAACCTTGTCCAAAGTTGAGCTGCTTTATCGAGCAGTTCAGCTGTTGTGCTAACCTATTGTTCCATCTCCTGTAGCTGTGTTGTTGCTTCCTACTTCATTTTCTCCTTCACTACTGGTGGAGTAGTTTGTGTGAGTTGTTTGCGAAGATTCTCTATCTCCTTCTGATATTGATCAATTGCCTGTGCAATTTGGTCAATATTTCCTTCTACTGAGAGTTCATTTCCTGACACGGTGCTTGGGAAGTTGGGAGTTTCTCAAAAATTCCTCCCACTCTTAGTTCCATTTCATTCTTGCATTCTTTTTCCTCTTGAGTTTCGAGCTTGGCTTGCTCTCAGACTTTTTCCAATGCCTCTCGCTTTTTTGTTTCTTGTTGTAGCTCAACTAAGTTTTTATGTGCACGAGACTGTACCTCATGGTCAACATTAACCTGCAATTTGTGTAGTTCCCTTGTTGGCATCCATGTCAGGACCAATTGGATGTGGTTCAAATGCTTCAAGGGTGTCTGCCCCACGATTTCATCCATGCGCAACATGCTAGGTTTGATGTAAATCATTGCGTTTGCGTGTGGCATGGAGTGGATTGGGTCTCGTTCTTCTACCTCCACTTGTTCTTTGGTTTGTATTGTTGGTAGCTCTTTGCCTCTACTACTGCTTGATGTCTGTGCTTCCCCAAATTTCTTGAGGAACTGTCCCATTTCTGCTAGCGCTTTTTGTAGTTTATCCCTGTGATGTGCTGCATGATCGAAATCTTCTGCTAGGCAATCTTGGACCATTCTGGCAATCATTTCCCCATCGTCCTCCGTGATCATATAGTTTGGCGATGCTCGTTGCACCTTTGATTTCTTGTGCGCATCTCCTGTCTGCATGTCTGGTCTCTTATTTCCCCCTAGTTCTTGTGTGATGACGTTTGGGGCGGTTTGCTGCGCTCCCTCGTCCTGTTTCTGCTGTCCGTTGGTCGGTTGTGTAGTCTCTTTCTTCCCCTTCTGGGTCCCTGTCTGTTTCGACCCTTCATCTACCTAGGTCAGCATGGTTTGGCCCGTCCTTAGTTTCTTGGGCATTGAGATCTCCGGAGGCTGTGTTTCCGCCAGTTCTTCCTCTCCTTCTACTGTTGTTTCCATTACTTCCCGGGTAATGGCTGTGATCCTCCATTCATCAGGCCATTCGCTGATGACCATGTATATATCACGCTCTGTGATGTAGTAGAACGTCTATAGCCACTGTTTATCCGAATCCTGCCTTGATTGTATCCACATTGTTTGTCTTGTGGCCCATAAATTGGAGATGTCCGCATATCACACAATAGCGTCTGGTGTTATTCTCCATGATTGACTGATAGCTTCCTATATATACCGTAGGTATGCTTCAAATATGACTCCGCTCTCCCTCTTATGCCTATCCTGCGGCCTAGATCTCAGTAATAGGTATCTCGCTCCTGCTGGCTGTGGTTTGGTACAAAAATTTACATACCTTGGTTCTCACCATCCCATGAAGGCTATTAGGGTGATCAACCACGAGTAATGAAAATCTATGCCTAGGTCCTACGCATCCTTGCAGTCCTCTTGAAATAAGTTCAATAAATATGGTTCCCAACTCATAGAGGTACCTTCTGCGCACTGAGCTGCAACTGTAATGACTCCTGCTGGTACTTCCTCTTTGCGGAATTTTCTGAGAAGTTTGCAACCTAATATATTTGCGCCCAATTGTGTATCTGCATTGTTGATTAGTTTGATAATGATGCCCCTCGTTCCCCTGGTGGTGCCATATTTCTTCTTCATTTCTTTTGCCAATGCTTTCTCCTTAGATTTGTCGTCCAAAATCAATGCAGGATCCATACCCCGGGTTGGTAACCCTATGATTTGTGCAATAAGATTAACAGTTATGGGGGCGGGTTTGTCCAGCCGTATGTCCCCTCCATGTGTGACTTCTAATAGTCGCTTGATGCATGCTGTCGCGTATTGGCCTCTGCCAAAATGTGGTATCTTTAGCAAACCTAAGATTCATGTTCTGTCCATCCCAGCTGCCCACTGGTGTGGCTGGATAATCGTTTCTCCAAGTTGGTTTATAGCTATGGTCTGGATAAAGACCCTCTATGCAAGTTCTATGAACTTGGTTTCGTCTGATATGTCATGGTCGAAATAATTGAGCTTCCTGACGTGACCCAGTAGCTCTGGTTCTACTTGTACTCCAACTGTTGTGCGTGGTAGAACAATTTCTGTCGCAGGTTTCTTGCGGGGTGAGCTCGATATCTGCACTCTGTCTTCTTGATGTGGTGGCTGGTTCAAAGTTCCAATGACTTTTGGTTGTTCCCCCATCAACCATTCTAGCTAAGCCGAGCCATTTGCAGCAGTCTCCTCTGCTGGTTGACCTGAGATGGTCGTTTGCAACTCGTCTGGTTGCGCTTGTGCTTCCATATTTTTTTTCGTTCCGTTAACTTCTAGGGTTGCTTTTGTTCTTTCTGGTTGCACTTCCTATGGGGTTTCCAGTTCCTTGTTCTGAGGTGCTTGTGTTGCTATTGGAGTATCTTCTTTCATGGCCTCTGCTCATGGCTGCTGAATTTCTTCTACAATCGATGTAGAGTTCGCCGGTAGTGTCTCTGGGGCTGGGATTTCGTCGATGTCGACGATCTCCGACTGTTGCTGTTCATTCTCTTCTAGTGGTCCTTGTGACCTAGTTTGAACCCTGGTTGGTCTGGTTGTCTGGCTTGCTTCTGCTGGCTTTGATGGTGCCATAGTGGTGACTGTTGAACGTTTGCTAAGTTCAAATAAATTCTGGGAGTTTTGTGGTCTCGCTCTATTCGTTTTGGATGCTATTACTCTCTCTCTATTTTCCTTTCGTGAATAGACCAGTTGCTTCTGTGCTCGCATGTTATATGGGCTTGTCACAAAGCTTGTCGAGGACGCTTCCTCCATTATGCGTTTAATGCATTATAAATTGTGGGTTCAATGCATCTGCGATGGTTTCGTACTTTCCATTAAGTTTTCTTTTCTATCTCCTGTTGGCATGTTTAATGTGATATCCCATCACTCCTTGTCGTTCTTTAATTCCGCTTAGTGCTGTCCTGTCATACTGCTTTTGCCGACTTTCCGTTTCCCACTTGTTTTCCCTTTGTATGTAACCGTTGTTCGTGCCTTTTCCGAATTTGTGTCTCAATCGATATGTGGCCTTTCTATCTCTGGCGTGCTGTGCGCTTTTTAGTCTTGTTTCTGTTTTGTTCTCTCTCATTTATTTATTTATTTTTCTACTGTGCGGTGGGTGGTCGACTGTCCTTGTATAGCTTCAGTCGGCTCCCATTAATCATTCCTCTGAGGACTGTGCCTGCTAAATTTATTAACTGTACATCTCCTCCGCCTGTGACAGATTTTACCTCGTATGGTCCCAACCAATGCATTCTAAGCTTCCTCGGATGCTGAAACGATTTGTTGTCATAGAGAAAGACTAGATCTCCCTGAAACGTTTTCTTCTTGATGTGTCGATCGTGCCAAACTTTTTCTCTTTCTTTCTGCACTTGTTGATGGAATCCTGCCAAGATTCGATATTCCTCCATTGACAATAACTGATTTAGTCTTTCCTGTATTGTGCCTCGTTCTGTCATTTGTGTGATAGTTGCTATGCGTAAGCTGGGTACCAAAAATTCTAATGGCACTACTGCTTCCTGGCCATAGACTAGTTTGAATGGTGTGTGCCCTGTCAAATTTTTGCATGTGGTCCTATACTCCCATAATATTGCTGGTACTTTGAGGTCCCAGTCGTCTCTGTTGACATTACAGATCTTTGTCAGTGCGTTCTCTAGAATTTTTTTGAAAGCTTCTATGGTGCCATTCACCTGTGGATGGTACAGTGTGCTCTTTTGGTGATGAGCTTCAAACTCTTCAGTCATTGCACGGATGGTGCTGTTTATGAAGTGTGTGCCTTGGTTGCTCATCAAAACTCTTGGGCACCCAAATCTAGTGATTACTTGTTCAAACAAGAAGTGTTCAACTATCTCTGTGCTGCAATATTTTACTGGTGTGACTTCCTCCCATCTTGTTAGGTATTCCGTCGTAGTGATAATGTATCTTGCCCATGTTCTTTTGGCTGGTGGGTTAATTGGTCCCACAAAGTCTATTGAACATTTTTCAAATGCCTGTAATGTTACTTATGGTCTTAGTGGCATCTCATCCCTTCTGTTGGGTTTGCCTATCCTTTGACAGACGTCACATCCTTGGCAGTACTCTTTCGAGTCCTTGTGAATTGTTGGCCACCATCGTCCTGCGCGTAGTACCTTCTGTGCGGTAGCTTTTCCTGCATAATTCCCTCCTATGATTCTCTCATGGGCTTCTGCTAAAATTCTTGGTTGTTTGTGCTCTAATACGTACCTTCGCAAGATGCTGTCTGCGCCCATATTGTATAGGTGTCCTGCGATTAGTTGATAATCGACCACGCGAAATACCAGATTCTTCTTTTGCGTGGTGGTATATTCTTGCGACGCAATACTTGTAGTTAAGTACTGAATGATATCTGCGAAGTATTCATCAACAATCCCGACTGAGAATAACTGTGCATCCGGGAAGTTGCCTTCTAAATTCATAGGTTCTTCTCCATTTATGACCCTGGATAGGTGGTCAGGTCCTGCATTCAGTTTTCCTGGTTTAACTATTACTTCAAAATCAAATTCTTGAAATAACAGTAACCATCGACAAATTCTCCCCCCCAACACTGGCTTGTTGACTAGGTATTTCAGGGCTAGGACTTCTCTTTTCATCATGTTATAATTCTGTTCCGAGTCTGATAACTTTATGTTTGCGAACACTATTGGATGATCCAAGTCTCCTGCTCTTGGCTGTGCTAGGATATCTCCTAGTGCTATCGCTGATGCATCTACATGCACATGGAATGTCTTTTCCCAGTCTGGAAATACTAATATCGGTGCGGTAACCATCTTTTCCTTCAGGGTATCCAGACCATGTTGACACTCGTCGTTCCATTGATACTTTGTATCCTTCCTTAACAATTTCTCCATTGGTGCTGTGATCTGCGCATAACATTTACTGAATTTCCTGTAGTATCCTTTGTGCCCTAACGTTGCTCTTAGCTGGAAAACTGTTTTTGGTGCTGGTAAGTTAACAATGACTACGATCTTTGCTGGATCCACTAGAAAGCCTTGTTTCCATACTATATGGCCCAATAGTATCCCAAACGGTGTTCCAAATATGCATTTCTTGATGTTCAATGATATATGGCATTGTCTACATATCTCTAACATTAGTTGTAACACTTCCACATGGTTTTTCAACAGACTATAAATTGTCCAGTCATCTAGGTATACTTTGAGAAAATGATGGATGAATTCCTTAAATGCTGTGATGACCACTCTGGAGAATATTGCAAGTGCATTCTTCAGGCCAAATGTCATGATTGTGTACTGATAAGATCCCCATTCCTTCGAAAACATGGTCTTGTGTTTGTCCTCTTGTGCTATCTTAATTTGATGGTAGCCTGAGAATCCATCAGTGAATGAGTAAGCTTCATGTCCCCTCACATTCTCTAACACTTCATCCATGAATGGTGTAGGGAATGGGTCGTGTAGGCATGCATTGTTCAACTTCCTCAAGTCAACGCATATCTTGATCCCTCTTCCTTGTTTCTTGTCTTGTACTACCATCGGCTTATCCATTCTGATTCCTCAATTGGTTCGATGATGCTGGCTTCAAGCATCCTGTCGATCTCTTCTTTAACTTTCTGTTTATATATGGGGTTCAGTTTGTAGGGTCACTGTCTAATAGGTCTCGCTTCAGGTTTGAGTGGTATCTTCATCTCTCCTAATTCTCCGGCTATACCCTTCATCTTTGTAAATGTTGTGGGAAAAAGGTTGCTATATTCGTGCAACAATTCTGTGATTCTTTCTATTGTTTTCTCATCCCAGTAGTCTCCAATGCTGGCCATTTTGGGATGCTCAGCTGTCTCGATGTTAACTTTTTTTTCCTTGATTGGTGCGGAAATGGCTTCTGATTATATGGGTGGTCCTTCCACATTTCTTTCTCCTTCTACTTCTTCGATCTAAATGTCACGTGGGTCATCTTCATCTGGTGCTTCCTCCTGTACATGGTAACATGAAAATAGTTCCTTGTCTGTCTGTTTATTCTGCTGTTCCTCTTCTGTGATAAATTCTATTTACGGTTCTTTGATGAATATTACTTTGATTCGTTTGAGGGCTACATATATGTTGGGGTTCTCATGCTCGAATGAGAAGTGATTGTGAATTTTTTTTGCAATGTCCTCCTTGTTGTAGTTCCTTTGCGCAATTCCTGGTCTGTATACCAGTTCAGTGGTATGCCCTCTAAAGTATGTATGAAGTGATGAGGCCATTCCTCTGGTGGTGTCATTTTCCACAACATTTTGCACTTCGCCAAGTGTTCCGCTAGTGCATCTTGTCCATCGTATTTCTGTTGTTTGTTGTATTCCTTTTCTACACCGAACCTTATGCGCAGTAGTCACTTACATTGATATTGTGATGGTCCCTTTATGTGCACCACACCATCTTGCGGGTGTGGCCTTAAGTGCTAAGTCAAGTGCTAATTGTTGCTGATTTTCTAATACTTTGTCTTCATATTGTGTCAAGAATGTTTCCAAATCATTTAGTCCATGGAAAATGGGTGGTTCTCTGAGTTATGTGCCTACCCATCTTACTGCGCGGTCTATTCTTGCACATCTTCACGTGGATACTTCGTGTATTCTCTGCTGCCAGTTTTCTAACCCATTGTTCGAGTCTATTGCGCATGAAGTAATGCTCCACCAATTGAGTACCTTGTCTGCAGTTGGGTTAATGTAATCCTCTTCGAAGGTAGTTGTTCTATACAACTGTCCAATCTCCTCTAAGTCCAGGAAAGTGGGTTCTACGAACCTCTCCCCTTTCGATGGATCTAATGGTGCTATGACCCTGTATTCTCTGGATTCAAATGTCATTTTCCTGGTTTTCAAATTGATTATGGTCTGGTTTTCAAACACCCAATCCAGACCAAGAAGTACCAGGTAAGGTGTTGTGCCGTCCACTATTTCAATGACTTCAAAGTCTGCTTTAGTGCGCACTCCATCAAGATCTACTGTCACTCCTTTCAATCTACCTATTGGTAGGACTCTATGCTAGTTTTCTAGTTTCAATTGGACATTTGAGTATCCAAGTGTTGGCTCTCCCATACATTTCCATGTCTTCTTTGGTAATACATTCACTTCAGATCCTAGGCCTAGTATAATGTCTTCCATGTTGAAATTCCCAATGTTAGCATTTAGTCTAAATTCCCTACTTGTTCTTCTTCTGGTGTGTAGGTGATTGAAGGTTTTTGGTTCTAGTTTTTCTTCTATCTCGCTGCTACATTTCTCTAGTATGCTGTGCAATATTTTCACAGATGACTGATCACTTAATGCTTTCACGCATGATTGCAAAAATCCTTTGATTTTACTTACTTGTCCCTTGGGCTGCATTCTGTTGGTATGATCCAATGATGGCAACATCTCATATTCTGGGGCTTCCTTGAATGGTTGCGTAGTTGAAGTCGACTCTGTGTCCTCCTCCTGAAATTCTTGTCTGGATTCCTTGCATGCCTCCTTTTCTTTTGGCACGTTGAACTTCTTTCTTGGTTCAATGTTCTTCTTTACCCACTGTTTTTGTGCTGGTTCCTGTCGAACTGCGTCATTTCCTGTTTTTTTTCCTCCACGAGTGACTATATTGATGTTTCGTCTGTCATTCCTTGCTTCGGCTGAAATCCACCGGACGTTCTGATTGTTCTGGTTCCTCTTTTCCTGAATATTTACTAGTAGTGTTGGACATTCCTCTATATCGTGGTTCGATGCGCGACAATACATACAATTTGTTGGTGGAAGTGGACATTCCCGTGCACAATGTCTCGGTTTCTGACAATTGTGACATGTGACTAGTCCTCTACCGTGTCCAAAACCTTTTCTGTCTCACCCTCCTCCTCGGTAGCCTGCTCGATCACTTCTCAATGCATTATACTGTGGTGCCTGATTGTACTGCACGGTATTGTACTGGGGCTGTGCCAGATTGTACTGCGGTTGCACGTTATTATAGGGTTTCTGCGTAGTATTGTACTACTGCTGCACAGTTTTGTATGGAGCTGGGGCTTGATTGAACTGTGGCGCTTCTTTCCCAGTCATCATTTCGGCCTATACTCTATATGCATCTGATGCCCTCTCCCACATCAGCTCCATAGTTCTGAAATCTTTGTCGTCGTGGCCCACTAAATTACAAAAGGTGCAATACGAATTTTTTGGAACTGTCTGGTACTTCTGCATCATCGTGTAGTGATAAGGGTCGTGACCTGGTTTCTTGTATATTTCACACCATAATCCTCCCTGTGGTAGCCGATTTGGCATACCTATTTCCATATACTGTGCGAATGTTGGGCATTCGTTCTTGTGGTGTTCTTCTGTCCTGCATGTGGTACACCAAACAACTTCTTGTTTGTCCTTGTTCTTATTCTGGTTCAGCTAAAACGTGAGATTCTTCAAATCCTCCTTCAATTTTTCAATAGTTGGGTCCGTCTGCTGGTACTGATTCTCTTCCATTTGCAAGGATGATTGCAGAGCCTCTGCCTACGTCTGAAACTTCTATTGTCGTAGGGGATATTTTAAGTGTGGGAGTAGTGAGTTGACAAACAGGTGCCGATGCTGCATCTCGGTCATAATGTATTTTAGTTTTCCCTTTAGGTGCTTGAATCTCTGGTCAATCTTCCATACAAACTCTCCTGGTTTCTGTCTTATCTCGATCATCTTGTTCATGTACTGATCCTCTGAGATTAGACTCTGGAACTCATTAATCAATAGCTTCTTAATGTCTTCCAGTGTCCTTGTCATCCCAAGAGCATTGTTTGTGTCTAGACTCATGTACCAGTCTAGTATGCGGTCTCTTAGCGTAATCTCTAGCTGGACGAGTTTGGTGTCTTCATCACTGATCTTCTTTGCTTCCCAGATCTTTGCACAAATGAACAAATGATGCTCAAGGTCTTCTACTTCTTCTCCTCGAAATTATGGTAACCTGATAGTGGGATCGTGTCCTTCCATTCTGAATACTGAACTACTTCCTCCTCAGTGCAGTGTAGATACTTGACTAGTGCTGCCTGAACTAGCTCCTCTAGTTGTTTCTCCTAGTGCATATGTACTTCTTTTTGTCGGGCTTCCTTTGAACTTCGGTTGTCTAAACGGTGGTGTTCTCTTCGGTGTATTAGTCTCACATGGGTTTATGGGTTTCACACTGAAATTAATATGGATAGGATGGCTTCCTTCTCCTCCCATTCTTGGGCCTCTCGTCTTCCTCTCATATGTTGCGTGCAGGATTTCCTCAATATTCTCCACAGCCCAAAAATCCTCTACCTCTTCCTCATCTCTCTCCAAGCTTTCCCTCGTGGCTACGACTCTCTTCTTGGTATTCACCTTATATTGGTAGGGTACTCTTCTATGTGTCGTTCCTGATGACGCCAAGATCCACTTGAGCTAGTCGTCATCCATCATGATTAGGTCCAAGGGTTCCTCCTTCTTATTGCCTTTCTCCATTCCTCCTTCCATTTATCCTCTCTCTGTTAGTGTTTCTCCCCTTCCCCCATGCATGCAGGGAAGTTTAGCTATCCGATTCCATTGTCATTACACCTTTTTTATATAGAAGTATCTTAATAGAAGTATACAAGGATTGAATGTACCTTCCTCGAGGTCCATGCATAAATTCTTGCTCTGCTGCGCTGTATGACTTCGTTGTGTCATCTGCAAATTCTGTGATGAAACCTGCCACAATACTGTCAAGCCAAAAGTCTATTGCGCGGGCGAATTTGTTGTTCACCTGCTGTAACTGCTCAATCTATACTAGGGTCCAATCTAGCTGTCGAATCTGGTTTGTCGCATGGTTATCCTTCAACCTTAGTATCCACTCCTGTAGCAGATGCAGAAAATCACAGAAAAAAACTTCGTGTAGATCAATAAACACATATTTGTCCAGATATTTGCGAGGTGTGGTCCTAGGGTTTCTATTGTCTTTCAGGGCAAACTCTAACTCTTTGGTTCTCAACCAGCCTTTGATTTATTCTTTCATGGGGTTCTAAGGTCTCAACATTCCCTTCTAATGGTTCATTTCTCTTCTTGTTGCACTCATTCTTTTCTCGTTCAATCTATCTCATCTAGTCAGTCCTATCTTGTTCCTATTAACACGACAACATAACCATTTGTTCGTTTACTTCTTTCTTTTACCGTCTGAGTTATTGACCCACGGTTCACGTCTCTCGTCTTTCCAACAAAGCCTCTAAAACTATCGGCCCTCCTGGTAGACCAGAAGGCAACATAGTGCACATAATGCATTGTGCATTCTAACCCAAGATAACTTTAAATGGGTGGTTGTAAGACTCAGGTGTTTACAACCTAGGATTGAGTATGAGATAGAGGTTTATTTTTCGGAGCCATATACTACGGATTGTGATCACAATCTACTATTACTCATGGGTGTGCATCTATCTTTCACAGTTTATTTCCCGAACAATACAATCGTATTCCATGGCAATGTATTAACTCATTCATTAAGCATAACAATTAACTACTGAAAGCAACAAAGATATACATGCATTTATCACATTACACAGATATTACTGTGGTTCACCCCCTTCTGGGCTATGCCCACAAATATTTGGCTCTTGGCTCTTCTATTATGGTAGTTCTGCATCTCCAATGCCGTGTGCTTACAATTCCCTCATATGGGTAAGATCTGTACGAGGTGAACTGGACCGCACCAAGCTCCACAGCCTATGATATAATCCTCAGATCTTCCTTCTCTCCTTCGTTCTTAGCTCAACAACTTACAAAAATGGTTCATAGCCTTATTACATAATGCATCCACTCATACATAACTATGATAGGATATTACAAAATCCAAACTAATACAAAAGCTAACCTACCTCTATATGATACCTGCGTATCTCTATTTATATATATCGGGCTCTTTAGCCATTTACAATGTATTACCAAAACCCTAACCCTATCGATGTTAGGTCTTCCTCCCATGCACGCATGCTGTTCTTCCTCCAGCTGTCACTTTCCTTGTGCATGCTTTCTTGCATGCGTGCCTGCTGTGTTACCTTCCAGCTGTTACTTTTGTTTCTGCATGCTTTCTTTCCCACAATCATCCTTCTTTCCACTTCGACCTGGTGCCAACAAGCGTGTTTAAGTCTGTCCTCCATCCAAGAATGAGGCTCGGGGTGGTGAATGACCATATTGATAACTCATCCCACATTTGGGTTACATGGAATCCCCTGGGCTACGTCGCACCCCATCCGGGGGGGGGGGACACTCTCTTCGGGCTATATCCAAACATCTGATCAGTAGTTTGGGGGGTGGGGAGATTCAAGCATCCAATTGGATCAACTCCTCTTTTGAGTCTACTCCCTCATTGGCTAGGGAATCTGTAATCTTATTGGCATATATTTTCACATGTGAGGGTATTAAGGTGAGATGGGGTTGAAGGAGGGACTTGAAGTCTTCCAACAGTCCCAAAAGTCTCCAAATTGGGGAAATTTTTGAGGGATGTGAGCCATGGATGATTTTAGAGATAAGATGGATGATTACCTGGGAGTCCCCTTCCAATATGAGCTGAAAGATGTTGTGACTGATTTCCAATTTGATCCCCTTAAGGAGGCTCCAAAGTTCTGTTGCATTATTTGTGTTGAATCCCGGGTAACCTACTATGATGTGTAGAATTCTCCCCTCACTGTCTCAGAGTAATGCTCCAAAACCCATTGGCCTCGAGTTACGCTTCGAGGACCCATCGAATTTTAGTTTGACAAATCCCAGAGAGGGAGGGGACCAAGAGATCGAAATGCAGACAATCTTGGCTGGATGAGTGAAGTCTTGTTGGGGACACCTAGAGAGGTTTAGCTGTGAGGGAAAGAAGATGTGACTTTCAAGTGGATTGCATTTCAAATCATCCTGAGTCCATTGCTCAACTCTAATTATTTCCTGATCAAGCTTGAGGATCTTTTCCCAAGTAGATTGGGGAGGGGAGGAGGTGGAGTGAAAAATTCTTTTGTTTCTCTCTTTCCATATTTTCCAGAATATGAAGTCTGGTAGCAGTTGTCAGATGTGATCTAGGATTGGGTTTTGATAGGCAATGGAGTCCCAATTTCCTAGAGTGCTTACAATGCCATCTCTATTCCTATTAGAGTGACACATTATCTGCGTTTCCATGTCCCAAATGACTTCTCCGTGGGCACATTGATTCAAGATGTGCTCCATTATCTCTTCATGTTTCCATTAGAGGAAGAAGAATGAAGGTCCCATAAATCCTCATTTCCTGAGGTTATCCCAAGTGAGGATGCGGTTCTGAACAATTAGCCAGAGAAATAGGGAGACTTTCATCTAGAGTTTTGGGTTCCATATTTTTCCCCATATGTTCTCTTTTGGTTGCATGTGATAATTTTCCTGGAGATGATAAGCCTCCTTGACTGAGAAGTTACTCGTTGGTGAGTGAACCCACCCGAGGATGTCTGGATCATCAATGATGCATATATTTCGTTGATTTTCACAGTCCCTCCAAGCATGCATATTGATTCCTTCCTGTATGCTTAGTTCATGGGCTTGCGTATTCCATATGCGCCAGGGGTGTTGCATAAAGTTTTCCTTTCAGATATCCTTTACATGTAGTGTATCCATTGATTGCATTTATCAATGAAGGGGGATGAGCTCTTCTATTGAGTAAAATGGCAATAGTTGCTTCCAGGAGTCTTTCCAGAATAAGGACTTCTTTCCATTGCGTATCTCCCAAAACACATGTTTATGTATAAGAGGCCTATTGCTCCATGCGATGTTCTAGATGTTGGATCCATGAATCGGGTCATCGAGTTTGATGAGGAGGTCCTCACTAGTGTTGGGTGCATATTTGATTTTCCAGAGTTTTTCCCATAGCTCCGTGGGATCTTTGAGCCAGTGCCACCAAAGGTTTCCCCGCATTATGTGATTAAGCTTGCCTGGGTCCCTAAGACCCAAACCACCCAATAATTTAGGTCGAAAGATTTTATCCCAGCCTATAAGAGCCCACTTCAAGTCCGGATGGTGACCATGCCAAAGAAAATTTAGTTGGAGGTTTCTGATGGCTCTAATGACTGACTGAGGTTCCGCCAAGGCGGTAAAGAGGTAGGTCGACAAGGCTTGAAGCACGAAATTTAGAAGGACTAGTCGAGAAATAAGGTTTAGAGATCAGAAGGTCTATGATCCAGATGGATATCGGTGGCCACCCACCTTTTCCAACTGGATCAAAACCGTTTTCTGACAATTTTGGCAATTTACTATTTTTAGCAGTTTTAACTTCCAGGGCCATTTTGAGGGCCTAAGTGAAGGTTTTTTGGTATAGAGCTCCTCAATGATAGCCAAAGGAATTATTGAGCCCTCAAAATGAATATCCTCGACGATAAATTTCCAACGGGATATCACATGCCTAAAACGAAGATCGTATGCAAAAGTTACGACCCCGTGAAGTTGATGTACTAACTTACCCAAACAGGGCCCACATGACTTTTGGCGCTTCATCTCCTAGGGTTAGGTTTTTGGATGTTTAGGGTTTTTGGAATTCTTGCTTATTGTAAAAAGGCCTTTAAAGCCTCATTGTAACCTTGTTCTTGTGAATGCGCACTGCCGTCACATCTCTTCTCAGAGATAAGCCGCCACCATTCCAACAAGCTTGTTTCCGCTGCATTTTACTGTTTCAGCTTATTTCATTATTGAATAGAAAACTAGTTTTATTGTATCTCTGTTATTTTGTGTTAAGCACCTGTTAATAATCTGTATTCATTTCTTTCTGCTCATAAAATCCAGATCAGTGGTATCAGAGCAGTCTGCTCCTTGTCGTCTTAATGCATGTCCCCAACTAGGTCATAGTACAAAGAGTTAGGTCTTGAGCTTGTTTCTCTTGGGGACATAAGCTTTCACATGCCCAAGCGACCTCCCATGGCAAGAGAAAATAAAGATGAAAGGATAGAAGATCCTTTCAAATTGTTGATTGAGGAAGCCGTCACACAACAAAGGAATGAGATGATGGATAGTTTCGTGCAAATCCTTCGGCGACTACCAATAGGTGACACATCTTATTCGAATGGAAGCACCGCCCCCTTCAAGGTACAAATAAACTTCGATATTCCTATATTTGAAGGTCAAATAGACATAGATGTTGTAGACAAGTGGTTGAATCTACTAGAAGGGTATTTTTCTGTCCATAACTTTTCGAATAGAGAAAAGATTACTTTTGCGCTCCTCAAAGCCATTCCCCATGTCAAAGATTGGTGGGAAACTTTTTGTGAGAAAAAGGAAATAGAGGAAACCTCATTATTTTCAGTCACGACCACTTGGGAAT
>SNQJ01S0014528.1:85104-101832 GCA_010110895.2 Picea sitchensis | reverse complement strand
TGAATGTGTAATTTCTATAAATTTTGTGTTTGCAAATTGATCCTTTTGCATAAGAACACTTGAATTAAAACTTGCAAATATTTTCAAGAATACAAGCCTTTATCATTTTCAGATCATAGGCACACAGCTGCTACAATGCCTTTGGTAGATCAAATCATCAGGCACAATCTCTATGATCAAACGGTAGCACAAAAAACTACATCCAATTGATCTAGTAATCTCCATGACAATCAATTAGTAGCATGCAACTACTACAATGTCATCCAATAGATCACAATTGTTTCCATGTAGTACACAACTCTTTTCCAGTGGCACATAGTCACTGCTAGTGGAACACATCCACTGTAGTAGCACACAACTAGTTTTTAGAGTCACACAACCTCCGTTAGTGGAACAAATCCACCGAAGTATCATAGATATATTGTCCAGAGTCACACAACCTTATGCCAGTGGAAGACGTTCACCATATTATCACATGGCTACTTTTTAGAGACACACAACCTCCGCCAGTGGTACACAACCACCAAATTAGCACACAACTACTATCTAGAGTCACACCGTCTCTGCCATAGTCTTACGACTACATGTGTGATGTTTCTTCTCTCAACAGGTATGACAGTGCATTACCCCCTCATTCACCTCAAGTGACTAATCCAGGGAAGCCTTGGCTAGAGGGGTTAGACAGCATGAGAAGAAAAAACACACCTCCCTCTCAATGAGGGTGGACATTCTACAACACTCCACACTTGTCCCTGAAGTACTCATACTTCACTCTTGACAAGGGATTGGTGAGGAGGTCCACTATCTACTCATTCGTGGAGATGTACTAGAGCTCCACAACTCCTCTCTGCACCATGTCCCATATGTAATGATATTTGATCTCTATATTCTTATAATTGTCATGGAATACATGGTTCTCGGTAAGCTTCACCCAAATTTGATTGTCACAATGTATCAAAGTTCTCTCCAATTCTAGATCAAATATCCCAGCTAGAAACTTTCGAAGCCACACTACTTCACGACATGCCATGTTTGTTATGATATACTCTACTTCTGAAGTATTGAGTTCCATTGATGTTTGCATCCTACTCAACCATTAGATCATTCCTGATCCTAGATTGAAGCAACATCCAAAAGTATTCTTTTGATCCTCTGCACTCCCTGTCCAGTCAAAATCTGTATATCCCTGCAGTTTCACATCCATATCTAACCATACCATGAAGGTACCTCAACATATGCTTTTCTTCCATCCAATGTACCTGTCTAGGTTCAACCATGTGTTGAATCAAGGTATTCACTACAAATCATATGGTTGGCCTGGTGTTAACCAATTACATCAAGGATCCAATCAACTGTCTGTACATCATGGGATCCACCAAATATGAATATTTTTCACTTAATAGATTTAGATTTATCATCATGGGTGTGGTCTTGGACTTCCAGTCCATCATCTTGAATTTCAACTTCAAGATCTCAATAGTATATTTTCCTTGGCTAAGGAAAATCTCATCTGAACTATGCCATACTTCCAATCCTAAGAAGTAATGCATCAGACCTATTTTCTTCATCTCGAACTCTGAATCAATCTCCCTCTTCCACCCAACTATGATATTCTCATATCCTGTCAGAAACAAGTCATCCACATGTAGGATCAATGGGAAACCATCAAATAAATGTTTGATATGGCATATCATGCCCTGGGTGCCTGCTTAGGCCTTTACAAATCCTTCTTCAATATTCAAACATGAGACTCCTTCTCATTTATCTTTTGGTTTCTCTATGTACACTTCTTCTGGCTACCGGAGCAAGTGTCTCATTATAATCTTCTCCCTCTTGCTGGGAGAATCCTCAAGACACAAATCAATATTTGTGCATCTCTATGCTATCATCTGTAACATACTTGATCTTGTAGATCAACTTGGAAGTCACAATTGACTTCCCTTATGGTCTCAAAACCACCTCTCACACATCATTCTTCATGATGGACTAATACTCCCCCATCGTGGCATCCTTCCATTCCTACTTCTCAGCAGCTTCTTCAATGGTTTAAAGATCTGAGTCAATGATGATTTTCATCAGTGCAACATAGTTGGAAAACATGTGTGGTTTTTGGAACTGAGGAAAATCTATATCATAGTCCCTTTGACTAGCTTCTTCTTCTGTCACTGTAGCAAGATCTATCGAGACAAGGGAATCCTCCGAGGAGATCTCACATCTCCTAGAATCCTCTGAAGCTTCGATGTAACATCCTCAGCTCATGGAACCAGTCTGTCAGTCCTAGAAGATGTCTCTCTCTCCTATATGATTCTAAGAAGAAATACTTTATGAATGAAAGTCTCTAAGACACTAACTCTCTCTAAGATCAAGCTCACTCTGAATCTGCATGCTTCCTCTGAACCTTGAATCCCTCTGAGTCTATATGATCTTCGAAGCCACCTTCTTCCACTGCATCTATTGAATTATTCTGAAGTATGATCTCTTATGGAATGTACTAGGAGGTTTCTCCTCCCTACTGGATCCCAAGGGTTGACTCCCTCTGAAATCTAGCTCCTTCTGAGTTGGTACTTGGTGGGGCCGCCTACATCACCACTAGTGGAGTCATCTACTTCTCTTCATAGTATGGCTTATTAATGACATGTATCTATATGAGAACATGCTTATTTACTACATCATTTCTAGGTAGGCCCTTCTGGCACTACTGACTCTTCATGATGATATGAAGAGTAGTCAAATTAATTGTATGGTCATCTTTGGAGCCTTTTTCTCCTTATAGTCAATCTCCACAAGAGATACTCTTCTTCATATTCTACTTCACATGGGTGTGTACATTCATGTACACAATTATATGTCTTGGCTAGAGACTGTCTAAATAGTTTCCTCTTGCAACCGTCATCATAGCTCCTTCTCAGAGCAATCAGTTGAGACCTACCCAAAACAAGAGACAAGAACAACATTTCCATGGTAACCTCCATGGAATGGTTAGTAATCAAGAACATCTCCTAGAGGAGATAAATTTCATCTTGTAGACAAGTATACCATTAACAATGATCATTTTATTAATGGTAATCATATTGATAGTATTCAGGTGTACCTAAACATTTGATATCAATAGAAAATAATAAAGTTGTAAAGACTGTTATCCTAGGTACAATACTTTCTTAAGCAACAACAATATAAAATATCAAACCTGATATGAAAACCTGGAGTCTAGTGTTGTTGTCCTACTTGATTTTCCTTCTATCATTCATATGAAAACACCATTGTCTAAAAGACAAATTCTTCATCCTTTGATGCCTTTGAGTTCTCTTCGGCTTCTGTTGCATGTGCATGGTGTTTATTCTTCTCCTTTTCTTTCTCATGTTTGTGAGGACATTGTGTGGCATAATGTCCCATGTTCCTTCAATTGAAGCATTGAGCCTTTGACACATCCCTATTATGGGGTGGCTTCTTAGACCTCCTTGGACTTCCTTATTCTCTTTCCTTTATCTTCTTCACTTGTGCTGCAAGTGCTTGGTTTTCCTCATCATCTACCTTTTGTTTCTTGGACATCAATCTAGATTCCTCTTGAGAGCAATCTTCCCATAACTTGTCAAACTTGGGTAACTTTCTTCTTGCACAAATTCCTTGGAAAAATGGGTCCCAAGAGGGAGGGAAAACATTTAGCATAGTGTTTACTAGTTCAACATCTTCTACTGGATCTCCAATGGCTTCTAACTGGTATTTTATCTGTGAGATCCTTGTAAAGAACTTGGCTATCATCTCTGACTTGTTCATAGTCACATTTATGAGTTAATGTCATAGGGTAAGCTTCCGAATGGTGTTCTTTCCTTCATAGAGTTTGGTTAGGGCATCAAACATATCCTTTTCAATCTTTAGTTCTGATACATTGGGCATCAGGTGATCCTTGATTGATTCTTTCAGGATCCTCTTGGCCTTGACCTCATTCTTCTTGAAGTTTCCCTTTGCTTCTTAGTTTTCGGGTTCTATAAGCATATTTTTGAAGTGATCCAATAATTCATTCTCTTCTAGAATGATTTTTGTTCTATGCTAAGAGGATCTGAAGTTATCTTCTCCGTCCAATCTATCCTCAACTCTCATACTGGTTGACATTTTTTTTCGGTAGAAACCCTAGCACTAAAAAAACTCAATTTTTCTAACTTCACCAAACTACATGTTGAGGGTTTTAAGGGGTGCACTAGGTTAGTGTGCACTTATCTGTGAAGGAATTATTCCCAAATTCCTTGGGATAGTTCTCAACGAGCTTGAAAAAGTATTGTAGCTGCAAGATGTTGATGTAGCGATCTTCCTTCTAGTGATCAAACTATTCTGAAGGTAACCTCGCTCTAATACCATGTTGGATTTTTCTTATTTATAGAGCATTGATGTTACTAGTGTTATTTTACTTAGTTACCATTAACATATATATCATGTACTGAGCAATAGAAACATAAACAAGAGACAGAAAAGAGCACAAGAGATTTTTCCTGGGAAAACCCTAAATGGGGGAAAAACACCCAACAACCTTTCTTAGATAGATTCCATTCACAAAGCAAGTCCAATTAGATAAACCCTAGAACAAGTGCTATCTTAACCAAAAATACCACCCCAGCTACAACAACAACACCATACAAAGGTAACACACCTCCTCAAGGAGTATTGCACAAGAGAGAGATACCAAAAGACTGAACAAGAATAAACTCTGCAGCTGTAGCTACTACGTCACCTCCTCCAAACTTGCGCCTTACTTCTGTGTACTTGGGAGAGAGTGAGTGAGTGAAAAAATGAGCTAAGGTGCCTCCTTATTTATAGTCTTCTTGTCCTTCTAGCTGGGATGACTTCTCTTTTGGGAAGGTGTCTTTTCATTATACTTTATTCTTCTGGGTCGACTTCTCTTCTAGGGTATTTCAACATCTGTCCAATGGATCTCTTTCTTCCAGAATATTCTCTGCATCTAAGAAAGGTCATCTAGGAGGGAAAAATTCTCTTGTATATACCAAAACATCAACATATTTATTGTAAATTCTTGAGGGATGTCTTGATGATGATGGTACATGATATGGTACACCTTTGTGATGATATTATACATTGTTAGAAGTATATCTTAGCTATCTTGGTATTTGGTTTGGTATATGTCATGGTGATGTTATCACATGCTTGAGGCACATCTTATGGTACTTGGTTGAGGCACATCATTGATGATATATTATGGTACATGGTGTATGGCATGATTGAGACATATCATGAGTGATATGGTATATGCTTGAGGAACATGGGTTTAGGTATATCTTGGATGAATATCTTAGTGATGTTGGTACAAGTTGAGACACATGGTTGATACATGATATGGTACAGGTTTTGGCACATGGTTGATGCGTGATATGGTACAAGTGTTGGTACATGGTATGGTATAGGTTGAGGCACATAGTAGATGCATGATATGGTACAAGTGTTGGTACATGGTATGGTATAGGTTTTGGTACATGGTTGATGCATGGTATGATACAAGGTTTGGTACACAATTAATGCATGATATGGTACAAGTATTTGATACATGGTTAAGACACACAGGTTGATGATGGTATATCAATTACAATGATAGTGACAGGTTGGTTGATAGGTTGATTACAGGTTGATGAGACAATGGAAGTGACAGTATCAGTGGTAGTGACATTTTGGTCTACACTTGTATTTTAAGGCGACAAGATGGGGCAAGGAAAGGGGGTTGTTGCTTCCTTTTGATTAGTGTCAGAGAACTCAAGGAGTTGGATATTCCTTTAGGTTGGAGTCTATAAATTAGGGGGTCATAGTATCCTTTTGGTTGGATCCAAAGAACTCAAGGAGTTGTAGTTTCCTTAAAGTTGGAGCCTGTAAACTAGGGGGTTAGAGCCTCCTTCCAGATGTAGTTGGAGAATTCAGGGAGTTGTAGCTTCCTTCAAGTTGAATCCTATAAATAGGGGGTTGGAGCCTCCTTCCATTTGGTTCTAAAGAATTGGAATTTTTTTTCTTCCTATGAATGTAATATTGATATATATATATATAAGAAATCATTCTATGGTTTTCTCCCATTTGGGTTTCCACATAAATTCTAGTGTACTATGTATTTGATGTGATGTTGTTGAATGGTAATGATTATATTTATTTTCTCATGATATATTGAATGCAATCATAGATGATATAATGATGATAAAGTTGAAGTTTATATATTGTAATTAAAAGTGATAAAAGTGCTCATACTGATTCACCCCCCCTCTCAATATTCCAACGTTCTGAACACTCTCCCACTTGTTGTTTTCTTTTCATATAGGGGGTTACACGATTACATACTCAACAATCCAGGGCAACAATGCCGATAGATCCTCTACACCAAGATAACTTCTCAGTACTAACATATTTTGTTAATGAATCTGCAACATTATTCAAAGTGTCCACCTTCATCGAAAACACCTTCTTTTCATCAACCATGGCTCTCACAAAGTGATACCTAATATCAATATGCTTTTCCTTTGAATGATAAGTTGGGTTCTTCGCTAGGAATATTGCACCCCGAATGTAACAATCTATCCTTAAAACTTGATGTACCAACCCAATACCTAAACAAAATATTCATAACCATATTGCTTCCTTGCTTGCATGAGTGGCTACCATGTATTCAACTTCTATAGTTGAGAGTGCCACTAGAGTTTTTCTTTTTCTAATCCAAAAGATTTCTCCTCCAAACAGGTTAAACACATACCTACTTGTAGATCTTCTACGATCCAGATCTCTAGCCCAGTCTGCATCAACAAAACCATGTGTGTCCAACACTCTATCCAATGTTGGTCTTCCTTGGTAGCACAATCCATAACGAGTAGAGCCACACAAATAACTGAAAACCCTATTTAATTTTGCCCAATGCTCCTTCTCTGGTTTTAACATATACTTTCTCAAAACTCCCACTGCATTTGCAATGTCCGGTCTAGTACAGACCATTGCATACATCAAATTTCCAAGTGCACTAGAATACAGAACATGGGACATGCCCTCTTCCTCTTCCTCTGTCTTGGGACACTGTTCCATAGATAAATATACACCTACGACTATAGGAACCTAGACTATTTTACATTCCTGCATATTAAACCTCTACAATAATGTCTCAACATATTTTCTCTAATTTAACCAGAGTTTCCTGTTTTCTTAATATCTTTTAATTTCCATGCCCAAAATGAAATTTGTAGCACTAAGATCCTTCATGTAAAATTTAGAGGACAACTATGTTTTCACATCCTGGATAATCTCCTTGTCGTTGCCTATCATCAACATATCATCCACATACAATACCAAATAAATAAGATGATCGCCGATTAATTTGAAATACACACACATATATGCTTTTCTCCTTGTGAAGCCAAGTCCCAACATATAAGTATCAAATTTTTGATACTGCATCCTTGGTGATTTCTTTAACCCATAGAGGGAATTGTTCAGCCTACATGCTATCTCTTTCTTTCCCTTCATAGAAAAGACCTTTGGTTGCTTCATGTAGATTTCTTCTTCTAGATCCCCATGTAGGAATTTTGTCTTCACATCCATTTGTTTTACGTCAAAATCAAATGCATAAACAACAGATAAAAGAAATCTAATAAAAGTTAACTTTGCAACATGAGAAAAAATTTCACCAAAGTCAATTCCCTCTACCTGGGAATAATCTTTTGCTATTAACCAAGTTTTTTATTTCTCCACTTTTCCTTATGTATTCAACTTCTTCTTAAACAACCATTTTCTACCAATGGGATTTCTTCCAATCGAAAAATCCACTAGATCCCAAGCCTCATTCTTATCCCATTCTACCATTTCTTCAACCATGGCCTTTTTATAGAGCTTTCCATCCTCTGAATCCAATTACTCCCTAACATTTCAAGGATCATATTCACTAATAAACAAAGCAAAATTTGAATGAAAATCAAGTGGATTATACCTTTATGACTTCATTCTATCCCAAACTGATCTCCTCAATAATGGAGTATGAGCATCTTCTTCTTCTAATTATTGTTCTTCTATAGTTTCTGATTCATTTTCCTTCAACCCAAACTCTATTTTCTCTGGTTCATCCTCCCTTGGTAGGAATTATTGTTTGAAAAAATCTTTGATTTCTCTAAAAAACACATCTCGAATATACACTACCTTCTTATTTTCTTTGTTCCAAAGGTTATAACCTTTCAAACCATCTTTATACCTCTAAAGATACATTTTTTATCCTTTTTATCTAGATTACTCATGTTTTCCTTTGGAACATGAACATATGCATCACAACCAAATACCTTGAGATGTGAGAGAGAGAGCTTCTTACGAGTCCATAGCTCATGTGGATTTTTTTCATCTAATGTTGATGAGGGTAATTGATTGACTAGGTAACATGCAATACCCACTGTCACTACCCAAAATTCTTGTCCTAACCCAACTCCACTAAGAATGCACCTTGCTTTTTCCACCAATGTCTTTTTCATCCTTTCTACAACTCCATTCTATTGACATTATATGGAGCAGTATTCTTCCTTTCTATACTACACTTCTTACAAAATTCTTTGAATTCATTTCCGCAAAACTCTCTACCATTATTTGTTCTCAACACCTTAATTATTTTCTTTATTTTATTCTCCACAAGAGCCTTAAACTCCTTAAACCTATCAAATACTTCATATTTATTCATGAGGAAATATATCCACGTATTCCTCATGAAGTCATATATAAATGAGACGTAGTACACAAATTTTCCCAGTGATGGAATCGACACAGGTCCAAACACATCATTGTGCACCAACTGTAAAAATCCCTATACATAATTCTTCACATATACATAATGTTCACATAAATCAAAATCCAAAGAGAAGTTATACATACCTTCAACCATACCTTTATTGTGTAGTAGTAAAAAACCCTTCTCTCTGATATTCCCTAGTCTTTGATGACACAACATAGCCTTTTCTCTAGAGACTATAGGAGTTTTTCTTCTTTAGCTCAAATCTAAGGAAAAATGGAACTGGTATACCCATAACTAATAGTGTTTCCCTACAACTTATACAGAATTCCAATCTAAACTCCTTTCATCAACACAATTTCTCCTCGAACCATCCTGTAGGTTTCTTTCTCCAACATTGTTTTTACCCTTGCATCATCCATTTTTCTTATAGAAATCAACTTTTTGGCCAATCCTAGGATGTCTAGAACACTAGGAAGTGTTATAATCCTTCCATCCATGAGATTCAAATTGAATTTTCCTTGTCCTATTACTTTGGTCATCGAGTCATATTTTAGGAAAACATCACCATCACCTCCATCATACCTTTCATATTCACAAAACTACTCCATGTGAGGATCCATATGAAATGATGCACCTGAGTCAACCAACCATGCCTCATGATTTGCATGTGTACTTGAAGAAGCCAAGTACACATATTCTCGTTCTTCCATGGAGGCTTTTTCTTTTTTAGAATAATCATCTTAAGATACCTTCCCTCTCTCAACACTTTTCGATCTACATTGCTTCTTCTAGTGACCTTATTTTCCACATCTCTAGCTTAACTTTACAAATCTTCTGGGATATTTAGATCTTCCCTTAGATTTAGATCTCCCACTTGAGGACTTAGATCTATTTATTTCATGGGAGATTCCTCTTGCAAATAATGCATCTATGCTATGTACTTCCATGTTTTTTCATCTCATCTCATATGAAAACAAGGATGAGACCACGTCATCGAAACTTAAAGTAGTTGTATTACTACCTATGGCCACAACCAAACTATCCCACGAGTTTGGTAAAGAGAAAAACAAATTGATACACTTATCTTCATGATAAATGTTAATATCAATAGATAATAGTTGACTTACCACAGTGTTGGAGACATTCATATGCCCTGTCACTGAGTCTCCACATTTCATCTTCAATTTGTACATCTTCGTCTGCAAGAATAGTTTATTTACCAGGGAATTTGAATGATACAAAGCTCCTAACTTAACCCATATGTCCGTGATTGTAGCTTCCCCTGACATATTCAGTAATATTGAATCTGAGAGACATGTAACACCCCTGGTTTTGATCCCTATGAAGTAGAATGTATTATGTAATTGTGACTTAGGCTGGTGAGCCGATAAAGTTGAAAAAAGGGGCCAATGNATACACACACACATCGTTGACTACAAGATACAAAAGGAAAAAAGAGATAGGGGGCTATGATTCCACGAGAGCATGGGATTAATGGGATAAGTCTTTATATTTTATTTACCCATTTGTGTTTTAATTGGGAAAAGTGGTTACATGAAATTCTTGGGAGGAAGGCCATGTGGTTCTTGTTTTCATGTAATTAGATAAACATCTCTTGTGGGTTGTTTTGGGGGTTGTTCATTTTCATTCACTCTTACACTCTTCTCACTATTTCATTTTTGGTTCTCCATTCTTGCTAATTCGTGTGCTCTTGGTATAAGCATGGAAATGAATGGCTGGAAGAGAGCCATTTCTAGATGGTTGTAATAAATTACTGATAATTCCAGGAAGGAATGGATGCCTGAGTGCATGAGATTGATGGAAGTTCGGAAATAACTGTCCACAATTGAGAATACTTGGAGTTTCCAGTAGGGATATTTCATGACCAATAGCATTGGATCCCTAGAGAGAAATGGAACATCCTAAGGTATTGCATGGTAGAGAAAGGTGTGCATTTCTTTGGGTTATGCAAGATGAAGGGGAAAGAGAGCTAGAAATTAGAATTTTTTGTGTGGTTGGGAAAACTTGAGAGTTGGTTAACCAACTGTTGTGTGTTTAACATTTGGCCTAGGACCTGTCCTTGTGGATTCATAGCCTTGGCTCATGGGTGACCTACTGTTGAGAGTAAATGAACATCAATGTCTATTGTTGGGAGGAATTTCCTTGGTCTACAACTATTTGGTGAATGTTTACTTGCAAAGATAAGTGATCTCTATGTTTTATGTATAAAGTATATTCTTTTGTGTATTTAATTATCTCTAAGATGTTTTTTTGTGTGCATGCTTGTTGGTTATTTGTTGTGCAAGGAACATTGTTTATTTCTCTTATGATGTAACATGGATCTTGATTAATGCATGTGATTCTTTCATGCTTAATTTCGAATTAATTATTATCATAATTCGAAATCGGTTTTGAAGCGTTTTTTAAAGTAGCATGGCCAACCTATGGGTGGTTGGGTATGTTACACAACACAACTAGAATGTGGTCTTTTCCTTCGAATCCAAAATTTTCCAGTCATTTTTATGATGTTCCTGTAGGTGTAGTACCTAGATCCATAGCGATCCACTAATCTTTGTCCACCAACAGATCTTCCATCTTGAGCTTCCAAAGCTCAAAACGTTTCCCAATAAATTTCTCTATCTCTATTTGTGAATTGATTTCCATTTATTTTCACCTGAAGAATTGATACCATAGATCTCCCACTATAGAAATTCTTATCACAGACTTGAGCCAACCCCTTAGCCACAAAGGCACCCCCCTGAAGCCAATAAAAACTCTGATACCAAATGTACATTTTAACCTTGTACAGTTACTTACTGCAAATAGATTCTTAATAAAAATAGAAAAGATAGAATGGCACACACACACACACATATTTTTACCCTAAAACACAAACTAGGAAAACCAACAACCTATTTAGAGTTGCACCTTTAATTCTTTTTATTCACCATCTTCTTCATTGTTTACAATACAATATACATATAGGATCATGTAGCATTAAAATCCATAATCCGTTGACTTAGATTAGTCAACAACCCTAATTTCTTAACTGAAATTAGAAAACCATTGGCGAAAACCAAGTGCCAAAAAATTGCCAAAAACAGAGGCTCCCATATTAGTGTATAGTACATTTACATTGCAATTCACGGGGATTAAAACTAGGGTATATATATATATATATATATATATATATAGTAACATCCCTAGTTTTAATCCATGTGAATTGCAATGTAAATGTACATATATTAAATAGGCTGGTGAGCCATTGTGTTTTGGGTCTGAGAGCCTGTACTAATCAATATGGCCAAGGGTCGATCTATGTATATTGTACGTTGAAACTATTAATACAAATAAATCATTATCTACCATACAAGAGGGATGGTAACATTTGGGGCCTATGATTCCACAAGAGAGGGGGATGAAGGGGGTCCAATGGGTTCCACATGCCTAACAAACCCAAGCCATTTTATTATTAATGTTTACCTCCTTTTTATTATCAAAATAATTATTTAATGCATGTAATAGGTTGGTGGGAAAATACATTTCACCTATTTATGACAACATGGGTTGAGTACAATCACTTCTTGGGAAATGTGAGAGTCAAAGCACTCATGTAAGAAAAGGAATTTTGAGCAGATTTTTGGGACTTTTTTTGAATAGATGTTTGAACAGAAAGAGGAGAGCTTGGTGTTGGTAAAGAGCACCAATCTTGTTGTGTATGTGAGTATCCATGAGAGGTTTAGGTTTTATGTCAATATCTAGGTTGTGGTGCCTATAATTGTATTTCCTATAGAGGAAAATTGATCAAGATCCTGTGAGAATGCTATTGTGAGCACTCCATTGTTACAACTAAGATTTCTAGAGTTTCCACTATGAAATTTCTTGGTCGACCTTAGACTAGATCCATAGAGGGAAGTGGGATAGCCCGAGGGACTGCATGGAAGAGAAGGGGATTCCATTCCTTGGGTTGTGTTGGTTGAGGGGAAAGAGAGATGATGGATTGGAATGGTTGTAGGAATTAATAATCTAGGTATAGGGATGTGTGAGGACAATGGTAAGCCAAGAGAACCATTCCTTCCATGTGTATTCATAGCCCCATCTTGAGGGTGGATTGTTGTTGAGAGGAATGGAATAGCAAGACTATGGTTGGGAGGATTGTCCCTTATACATAGCCAATTGGTGAAATTTGTGCATGAGATAAGTGTTTTATCACAATGTTTATTTCATGTTAAATTTTGAGTTTTACTCTGTATTACAAGTGTTTAAATGATGTCGTGTTTGTTCAAATTATCTACATTCATGAGTTTAAAATATTATAGTAGATGCGTGAACATTTTTGTCATGCTGAACACATGTAATTTTTAATGGGTATCAGAGTATTTCACATTTTCTTGGTAATCATACATCAAGGAATCCATCATGTGCACATATATCATGAACCATATCAAAGGAAAGGTATCCAATACTGTCATAAATCAAGGCATCCATCATGTCCATATATATCATGAACCATATCAAAAGAAAGGTATCAAATACTATCATATATCAAAGAAAGGAAATATCATCATCAATAGCCATAACATTGACACATCAATGATCATGTTAGACAATAGGTATGTATGTAATATTAACCCTATCATTAAGGGATAATCATGCTAATTCATAATAATGGATACATACTCATTATTAATAATATTTAATGTTAATTACATCATCAACAAGGAAACATTAGTGTTCATCACTAATTAACTAATCATATAGATATCAAGGGTATAACCATTCATTCACACATGTGTCTGACTGTGATTAAATATAAAACAAGGAACCATATAGAGAATGAGGAGTCCCAAGCCCCATATCCTATAGTCATCATAATAAATAGCACCATGTCTAGTCAAAATCAAAAGATAATCATTCATAATAAGGAACATAAGGGTATAATTAAATCATGTGCTTAGCAGCACACCAAGGCTCAATATTCTTACCCTTATTATTGTATGTACATACATATCAGAAGGACAATTGGAATCAAAATATTGCATAGTCACCACCATGCACTATGGGGCATTTCATTAGGAGGGGAATCATGTCATTTTAATGTCTTCCTTGAAATGTATTCTATGGGGAATAAACCTCTAGGTCCTTTAAATTTTAACCCAACTTGGTTGGAGGAGGAAGATTTCAGTAATTTGTTAAAGCACAAGTGGGTTCCTTTTGATGGGTCTTTAAATGTCTCAAATGCTCTCCAATTTTAATCCAATCTAAAGAAAAATAAGCAAGATGTACAAAAGTAGGCACATGATAAAATATTAAGGGATGAATAGGATCTGGTGGCTTATGAAACAAAACTGGAAGAATTATACAATGTTGATATGGATGGTCATCTAAATGAGGATATTAAAAATAAGGTATAGGTTTCAAAGAAAAAAAGAAGGAAGTTTTTACTTGATAAGGAAGCAACTTAGAGGTTGAAGGGAAGAACCCTTTGGATAGAAAAGGGTTATGAAAATACTAAGCATTTTCATTAGTTTTCCTTACACAGAAACAATGTAAATATTATTTGGAGGATAAATAGACATGATGGGAGTGTTGTTTCCAACTTTGAAGAAATAGCCAAAACACGAGTGGGACATTTTTTTAGAGATTTACAAAGAGGAAATTAGGGAAACTATTGTTGAAGTGGTAAAATTGACCTCATTATTTTCAAGCTTTGTTAATGAAGAGGATAACATAAGGCTTCTAGAGGAAGTTTCCAAAGAGAAGTTACAAATTGTTCTACATTCATTTCAAAAGGATAAAATTCCAGTCTTTGATGGTTGGCCTATGGAGTTTTTCCTAATATTTTATGAAATTATTGAAGAAGATTTGCTAAGAGTGGTTGAAGAATCTAGTGTTTTTGGCAAGATACTTGTTTCCTTCAACTCAACATTCATTGAGGCCCTTATTCCAAAAAAATTTGATCCATCTACATTTGGGGAAGTTAGTCCTATATCATTATATAACTGCATTTAAATTTTGTTTGCAAAGGTCATAGCTAAAAGATTGAAGGATGTATTATCAATGAACAATTCAAGTGTGCAATTTGGATTTCTATCAAGCAAGCATATACATGGAACCATAGGATTTGTGTAGGAGGGACTACATTCTATTCAGACAAAAAATATGCAAGCTATGGCAATAAAATTAGACTTGTATAAGGCCTGTGATAGGTATAATTGGATTTATCTTAGAATTATGTTGATCAACTTGGCTTTTTGTGTTCAGATTGTTAACTAAGTGATGAGCGGTTTCACATATATGTATTTTTATATTATGATAAATGGTTTAGCATTTGGTTTTTTTCTGGCGTGGTAGGGGGTTGAGACAAGTGTGCCCCATGTCTTCCCTACTGTTTCTCATAGTCATTGAAGGGTTGAGTAGGGCCTTACTAGAGGCCAAAAGGTAAAGTAATTTCAGTGTATCAAGGTTGGTGGCTCATTATTTTATCTCACTTACTATTTGTATATGATATTCTTCTTTTATATGACGGCTCGAGAAGAGATGATTCAAAACTAAAGGAGATATTATACCTTTACAATTCTGCAATTGGGATGGAGGTTGATGTGGTTATGTCCATATTATCCTTTTCATGTATTGATGATTAGAATGAAATGTTATTATCTCATCGTTTTCCTTTTAATCGGACTTTGCTTCAAGATGGATTAAAACACCTTGTTTTTTATTTAAATCCCAATGATTATTCTATAATGGATTAGGACTGGATTGTGGTAAAGGTTGAGAAATGTTATCTGTGTGGCACAATAAATGGCTCTCTCAAGGGAGGTGTTTAGTGTAATATCCCCAGGATGAACCCCAATTTTGAATGTACATATGCTTTATAGGCTGGTGAACTAGGATAATATAATGTAGAGTGCCTATGAGATTATTAGGCCGAAGAGCGTAGGTGCTAAAAGGCCGGTAATCCTATTATTGTAATATGTATCACTCAGATTATTAATAAAATATATTACTGTTGTAGACCAACTAGACAAAAAGAGTATTGGGGGGATGGGACTCCACGAGAGGGAAAGGGGGATAAGGGTCTAGGAAGAGGGGTTAAGCCAAAGGGGTTTAAGCCCAAGGTAATATTATATTAATATTTCCTAAAGTCTAGTTATATGATATTTTTATCCTAAGTTCCTAAGGATGAGGAACGTATCACCAAATGGGGGATGAAGAATGTATTACCAAATAGGGGAAAGTGAGTTCAAGGCATTTCCTAGAGTGACAAGTGTCAATATAGGAACATGGAAAATATAATGGGGGGATTCTCTCTAACCATTGGTACACCTTTCCATCACCATTTTTGTACCTATACTTGGGAAGATTTGGGAGTTGTTGGTAACAAGAAAACATGGATCTTTGGAGCTGAAGAAGTGGGTTGTCAATCCCATTTGTGTTTAAAGAAGAAGGTTTTCAGGCCTATGAACATTCTCTCTAGGTGAGAGAACTATTGGGAATTGTTTTCCCTATGCATTGGGAAATAGCTATAGAGATTTGAGACTTTCTCTCTAACATATTGTTGAATCCCTAGAAGGGAAGTGGGACAAACCAAGGACTGTTGAACAGAGAAGGGGCACACTTCCTAGTATGGGATAGGCTATGGTAAATTATAGGTTGTAGGCTAGATGCAACAGTTGGCACATTGAATTAAGATTTATTGTGCTGGTTAAACCTTATTCTGGCTTACGATTCCTTTTCCCTGATGGAGTTTCATCCCCAACTCGAGGGTGACCTAATACTAAGAGATTATTGTTGGTTGTGGAGCCTGATTATCTTCCTGACTCAGAGGTCTTGTGTTTTTCAGCCGTGTTTATACCCCATGAAGACTTTACACCCCAGAAGTATGTACACTCTTCCACGCGGGGGAGTGCAGAGGGGGGTAAGCCAATCTACGGGGTCTGGGGGGCCTATCCCCCCGGCTGGGGGGTTTAGGGGAAAGTGGGCCCCTG
>SNQJ01S0014528.1:70987-85094 GCA_010110895.2 Picea sitchensis | reverse complement strand
GCCGACATAAATAAAATAACATTACTAATCTAAATTACAACTAATGGCCTAAAGCCGACATAAATAAAATAACATTACTAATCTAATATGCCCCAATTAAGTGGTAATGAGCCAATATTAGGGCTTAACACTACCAACAAGGTACCATATATTCATATTGAAAATGCATGCAATTGGTAAGTAATTTCTTAAATCACATAGCTAAAAAGTCGTATATCTCAAAAATATATTTCCAATAGTATAAAGAATGTGCCAAATTTATTTATGAGTAACAAATGTTATGGCCAAAATAGGAAAGGAATTTTTGGGGGTCATGTACCTAAGAACTTCTTGGGAAGTGTCTTGTTCATCGTTGAAGATGAGGTACACAGATAACGATGGGGTGATTTCTTGTGCTGGTCATCCCATGGTTGGGGGAGCCTTGGTTGCATCACGTGATATGGACTTGCCAATGATCATTGTGGTACCTGAACTTAGATTGCATTCCTTTCATAGGTACGTTAAGTGTTGGGTTTCCAGAAGATTTGGTTTCAAGTGATAGGATCTATTTTTATGGTAAAGGGGAAATGTTTGTCATGGTATTACCAGGCTCGACTAAAACCCTCCTTCATTATTATATTTGTATGGTAAAGGCGAAATGTTTGTCAAGATATTACCATGTTCGACTAAAACCCTCCTTCATTTTTATTTTCATATTTCAATAATTTCTTATGCCAAAAATCTGTTGACACAATGACACCAATATAGTGCTCTTCCATAGCTTGATTAAACACCTATGCTTTGAGGAGTAAAGGGAAACATTTCGTTATCCTCTCTAGATATGAGAATTCATGCTGAGAGTAAATCATGGCTTCTGGGCCATCATGGTTTCTATAGGGATCCTTGAACTTGTCTATCTTATCATCACGTTATGAAGCAAAGATCCACTTTGTCATGACAATATTTTGCAGACCTTCATCTCTAGCACAACAACATGATATTCCTTTAGATGGAAAGAAATTACCATCATTAATTTCTGAAACGATTTGGTTGTATCTATCATAACCTGAGACATGATCACGACAATCATTACTTATACCTGGTATGGTTTCCAATTTAGTCCAAGATACATCACTTCCATAATTCAAAGTTTCATATGTTATTCCTTCAAAGGCACTCTATGATCTCAATTCTTTCATCATCACCTTTGGCATTGATTCTAGGAGGTTCATCACCATATAACACAGACTTCCTAGTATAGTCTTGTGTAGACATAGAATGTAAATGATGTTGGAATAATGTAGAAATTAGTATCTACGTAACTAAGTGATTGTGGGTTGTTGTGTGCCTATCCAAATTAGGGTTTGCTGGTGGTTTCAGATCCACCTTTGTAGGAGGTTAGTTCAAGGTTGTTGTGAACACCTTGTGCTATATATATGTAAATGATTTACATTAAAAGACAGATTATGTGAGCGTAGACTCACTGGTGATGTGCCCTTATGGCCTCACTGTTATTGATTTTAATTTGGTATCAGAGCCTCTATTGGCCAGGTTTGATCGCTGCTTGTTGTTGGCTGACAGAGGTTGATCGCATAGAGGGAAGAGAGTCTGCGTTGGAGGAGAGAGTTTGCACCAGACAAAAATGTGCAGGGATTTAGAAGCCCGTGTGGAGAATCTGTATACCAGGAGCGTTGATCTGGATGGTCACGCTGACTGTTGTGCTGCGGGATCATTATGCTGCAAAGGAAGAGAACTGGTGCACCCAGATCTGCTTCCGTCAAAGGAGAGATCATTGAGGAGAGATCGCTTCAGAAGAAGCCGCAGGAGGTGAAGAAACGCTCAGAAGAAGCCTCAGGAGGTACTCCCCCTCCAATCAGTTTGTGAAGAGCCGAGCCGAGTCGAACTACCCGTGAAGATCCGCCATTGGGTAAGCCTGGATAAGTTCTTACAATCAGAGGATAAAAGCCTCAATCAGTGACCAGAGATCAAAACCCTTATCTACTATTCATCTCTGGGAGTTTGCATCTAATGTTTCTCACGCTTGGTCTCTTGGAGAGATATTTGTTGTTATAAGATCTACTATCTGCATCTTGATCCGTGGAAGAACCATGTTGAGTTCGAGAGGACAAAGATCATGCATATTGGCGTCATGAATGGCGAGGATTCACATGCCCTACGTAAATCGTTGAAGAGGAGAAGATTTATCTCCTATGTGACTTCCGCTGGTATAGAACGTTGGATCACCCGCGATTGGTTGCCTGACTTGCGTGATAAGATACCTGCCAAGTGCGCCTAGATCAGGATGCCGAGGAAAGACGCTGTGATTGTGGAGAGAGCTCGTGGATGGCATTTATTTAATCTGCAGTCAAATTCCTGCAGTCAGCGAGGAAGAAAGAAGTTGATGTTTCCATTTGAAATTTGTTGGTTAAGTGTGGAGCCGTCACTGCTAAGTTGTTATATTTGGCTTCCAATATTGAAGGTCTCTTGCCATTGTCGTTGTTGAGCGGAGGAGATAGTCGTGTTCAAGAGATTAGTGTTGACCATCGTTTAGCTAGTGCAATAAGAGAGTCCACTGCGCGTGAGAGGACTGCTGACCGAAAATTGCTGAAATTGTTGCATAGTCTGTGTGTCTGTCTGAGTGTAGATGTTCCGAGCGGATTGATATATATGAGATCTGCATTGATCGCAGGCAATAAGATAGCGAGAAGGAGCCCGTGAATTGAATCGCGGGGAGAAGCCTTGGAGATTCTTGTTCTTGTTCCATTGCCTTCAAATAAGAATTTACAATTAGCCAGAAGTATCACCAGACTTGGAGATTTGAGCCTGTGTGGAGATTACTTGTTGTTTTCCTTTATTACTGTAAGTGGTGTTCACTCACACTGTTGATTGACCATCAAAGGAGACGTGCTTATCATTGTTGTTGAAAGAAGACTCAATGTGAAGGAATGGGTCATCAAAGGAGAATTAAACAGCTCCGGAGAGAGATGAAACACATGTGGAGGAAGAATCAGCAAGAGGAAATATATTTTACAGGTAAATATAAAGTGTATTCAACAATAGTCAAGGAACTCATACCTGATGGAGACCAGGATCAGATTGCGGATCTGGAGCAGATTGATGAAGATGAAGAAATCAATGCAATATTGAAAAGGTTAATGCCAGTTTTACCATCATTTTTAGGTAAAAATTTTGATCTTTGGAAAATGAAAATGAAAGGTTTACTTGGATCAGTAGATTTATGGGAATTTGTTCAAAATAGTTATGAAGATCCTACTGAGAAGAGAAGAGATAAATTAACATTATATCTTGTTAGTTCAGCATTGAATAATGACATCCTATCTGCTCTATTATATGAATTTGGTGAAATAGAAAATGCAAAAATGTTTTGGGATAATCTAGGAATGAAGTTTAGTGTGAGGGGGAGCAAGATAGCTAAAGACGAAATTAATCACGTCACTATTGTTGAAAATGGTGAGTGTATTGTCGGTCTTATAACTGAAATAAAGACTGGAAATGATTGCATTGAGATCGCAATGATTGATGATGAAAGTGTGTATGTAGCTGATTGTGATAATGAGAATGAAAACCTTGTGGAGAAAGATCTCTTTGAAGGAGAGACATATGAAGTCAGATTTGATGAAGACAATTCATCTAATGAAGAGTGGTCAAAATTGATGCATGAGAAACATCTTATTGATGAGTTGTTGTTTGGTGAGAAGAATGGTCCACTTGCATACACAAATCAAGTGGAAGACAACTTTATTGTTGCAGTGAAGGAAGAGAAGGAAGATGAAGAGGAGAAAAATAAAAAAGCTCTCTTAGAAGAGCAAAATGAAATGAGCAAAAATTGTATTGATACTCTAATGAATGTTTTTAAGTGTGCAGGATTTGCGAAGGAAGAATGTGATGTGAAACACTTAGGTGAAGTGCCAGATAAGTTTGATGAAGAATTAGAATTTATTGAGGAATGGATTCAAAAGCCATATTATGGTGAATGCAAAGAAACATTAGATTATGATGAGGAGTGTATGGACACTGAAGAAGAAGAAGACTGCATTACAGATATAGAAATTGAGTCAGTTTTTATAAAGTGGAGTCCTGAAGAAATAAAGTATTACTATGAGCTAATGTTGCAAGAGTCCATTGAGCAGGACATTGTTGATTGTATCCAGAAATGGGAGCAACATATTTATGTGGAGTTGGAAGCATTTGCAAACATTAAAGACAAATGTTCTCAGGACAAAGAAAATGAAAAAGTGTTGAGGACAAAGAACAATAATCAGAAGTCAAATTCCAAAATGTCGAGGAACAAAGCAAAAAGGGCTATGAAGCAAAACAAAGTCAAGATGAAACATATATGGAGCAGCAAGCCAAGGAAGAAGCTCCATCTACATCGCTATCTAAGATCAAGAAAGGTTAAGATGAAATTGTTAATTTGTAAACTTAGCTGAGACTGAGACCAACAAGCATGTTATGTTCTGCCCTGTTATGTTTGGTAGAAAATCCATTTCTCCATTAAGGGGAGTGTTGGAATAATGTAGAAACTAGTATCTACGTAACTAAGTGATTGTGGGTTGTTGTGTACCTGTCCAAATTAGGATTTGCTGGTGGTTTCAAATCCACCTTTGTAGGAGGTTAGTTCAAGATTGTTGTGAACACCTTGTGCTATATATATGTAAATGATTTACATTAAAAGACAGATTATGTGAGCGTAGACTCACTGGTGATGTGTCCTTGTGGCCTCACTGTTATGGATTTTAATTAATGATCTCTTCTGGCTCTTTCTTCTTCTTCATCGCAGTGATCATACATAGGAGGTCCTTTAAAACATAAAACATAGGGCTTGTGCCTTGTTCCGAAAATGCACCAACAATGATTTCATATATACGATCACCATTACCACTCAAGCCTTTGGATTTATCAGTTACTTGGTCCTCGAATTGACCTTCAATTATTGTTTCATGGTCTTCCAACCTGTCTCCATCGAAACGCATTTTAATGGCTTTGCCAAGTACCAATTTAGGAGAACCCGAACAATTTTTCTGCTCCTGATTTCCTAGCAAATATGTCCCATTCCCAACAAACTTAGGAAAATCAATGTCTGGAATTTAATAGTTTCTATCTTATCCAAGACTTTCTTGAGTGCCGCAAATTGTCACCAGCATCTAGGGTTTCTTTCTATGTACTTTTTGGCTAGATATCTACAATATTATTGCACAATAGGCCCACAAACTCTTCATTGTTCGGATTGATGGTGGACTGCTGATCCGAAATGGATCCAGGCTAAAGAGTGGATAAGATTCGGTTTCATTATTATGCAATTGTTCAGATGACTTATTAACGCTCGATGATGGAGAGCAAGAAGACAACCAACTACATTTTGTGTTGTACTTTCCCTCTGCAATGGATTCAATCTTTCATGAAATCATAGGGTGCCACCTATATCAGCTTTAGAAGAGAGGATGGGATCCATTCCCTGGCTGTTTACTAGATCTGTATTTTATCAAATCGGTCATGCTTATGATCTTGGTTACAAGGCACGACAAAATCAAGAAGATCATACAAGAGTTCCAAAAGAAGTTTGAGACTTAGGTTTTGTATGTTTATGTTTAAGATGTCACCACAAGTATTTAATGGCTACTACGAATCATTACTGAAAACATCTTGCACTAATGTAGGGTTCTTAAAATTCGTATCCAAGAATACAATCGGGTAGCTTGTTTCCTTCACAAACGACTCCTGCGCACACATGGTGGCTTCGAACATTAATGTTGCCAAAATAATGTTGTATCCATGTGTACAAAATCTCTAGAGAGGCTTTGTAACTCTACCCGTCTTGGAAGATTGATGAAGTAATTGTCTTAGTGGGAATTCAACAGAAAGACCCCTCGCGATCCAGTTGACTTGAATCTCTTAGTAGTGTGGTTTTCTTTGAAACGAGTGTGGTAATGGGAGTCCCTTCTTTGTCAGCGCCAGAAGATACCATCGAATCCGGTTAACTCGTGATCTAACAACCATCACTTCTCTTTTAGTGTATAGGAGGCCATGCGTTTGCGTCAGCAAAGTTTTTCTTGTCTCCTCCGAGGAAAATCGACTGAGTTTCTCTCATCTCCTCCGCTGGCCTCATCAACAAACTTGTCATTAACCAGCCGATGGGATTCGGAGCAATTTCTATTAACCTTACCGTTGAGATTCGGGGCAGTTCAGATGAACTCCGCTGATCACTTCAGAAGACTTCGTGTCAACCTCGCAGATGGATCGGAAGAGTTCTTGTCAACTTCACCCATGAGGTTCGACGAAGTTTCTCTCATGGTCTCCAATAAGCTTTGTCGGAGTTCCATTCATCACCTCCGATGAGCTTTGGAGAAGTTTCTTTGAACTTTAGCGATGTGGACTGATAGTTTTGAATCTATTCAAGTTAACTTCGCCGTTGGATTCAGAATAATTGCTTTGTTTCCCTTTTGTTATGCATTAATATTTTTGCAAATATAGAGTTTAAATAATTTAGATTTTAAATCAAATTAAAATTATTTAAATTTAATATTTGCAGTCTTAAAATAGCTTGTATGAAATAGACCTTTTACCCAAAGTAGCTTTGTGGAGGCGAGAACTAAAGTAGACCTATGCCAACATCATTGTCAGAGGATTTAAAGACTCATACCTTTCCCATAAGACGTCCGATTGGAGTGTCGTTTGTTTTGCTGCGAAGAGCACAGGGAGGCACTTCTCGAGAGCTAACTAACTATCCTATGCAAACATTTTACCGGTGTAATAGCTGTCAAGGCTGTTTCGGGCGAGAACTTCCCGGTGATGGTTTTGACACTTTTGAGAGTCATATTTCAATGCCGCGAGTTGCATTGGAGTCAAAATGGTGGATATCATATGATTGGCCTGTTTCCGGGAAGAACAATTCATTTTGACGGATGACAAAAAAATTGCTCAGTCATTTTTTATTGAAAGTTCAAGTCCCACATGCTATGTTGCTTCACTCAAAATTGATTCCAGAAGTTCATGTGTCATCTATGATGTATAGGATATTATTTAAACCGTTGAAATTGAGGTAATGCATCAATATCCCAAAGTTATAAATCCTCCAAAACAATCGATTGACTTTTAGAGCGCTTAGCACTGTGTAGGAGCTTGGAGGATCAAATTTTATCTGAAGTGTATTTTAGAGCCAACACAAGACCAATAAGCGTTGTTAACTCATTTGATGCTAGACAATTATTTAAAAATCAAGATTTAGTCATAAAATCAATAAGCGCAGAAAAAACCAAATGGTACGATGTGCACGATGAAAGCCATTGGTGACACAAATAGATCTATCAAGACTGCGATCATAAAAATGATTAGGTGAGATAGGAAATCAATGATCAACTTTTTGATTAGGTGTGAATATCTTAGTCATTGGAAATGTTAGGAGACTCATTGATGATGCAACGAGAAGGATTCACACTAGAGGAGGATAAGATAGTCCTAAAGACGAAGGCGGGCCTTGCTGACTAGGTCAACATTGGCGTGAGGAAGAATATCATCATCGATGCACTTGGAGATGATGAGGGGTCGACATCCTTCTGTTGGTGCATCAGGGACGAGAGAGGGAAGTTTTATACACAAACAATGCATCGGCGAGGGAGAAATGAACCTCGTCTATATGAAGTGTATNAACATTGTCGATATGTGACGCATCAGTGAAAATGGAAGGAAATTAGTCGATGAAAGGCATCTGTGCAGAAAATATAATCATGTGAACATTACCGATGTGCCGGCATCGATCATGTGAACCTCTTCGATGAAAAAGGTGTGTGTCAGTGAAATTTAGCGGAAGTGCGCCAACACATCATCTAAGTTCGAAGGAAGGTGTCTCACGTACTGGTGAAGAAATCACTGGTGCGATAATGTGTAGGTAAAGGAAATGATGCGCTCGTTGGTACACTATGTATTGGTGTAGGGAGAGGGAACTCGCTGAAGTGCAGATGGATGGGTCAAGGTGATCCGTAGAGAGACTGGAAATGATAAAGTAGGTAGAGTGTGAGGAAAAATCAGGATAATCCATTCACACGAGAGAAAGAGAGTGGAAGGGTCCTAGTAGGAAGAATTAGAGGGGGCCCTAATTTCTTGTCTTAGAGAGATGCTAAGACAAGAAAATTGGGAGGTTGTTGTGTGCGTGCAAAAAATGGCAACACAATCAAGGAAGCCAAAATCTTTGTTAGTCTTTCCTAATTGATAAGCAGAAAATGAAGATGGTCATAAAATTACTTTTAAGTTCAAAAATTCTAGAAATAGTGCGCAACAATTACTTGAAAGATTCCATTGTGGTGGGATCACTACTAATGCTTGCATATCGGCTAGTAGAGCTCATTTGATGTAAGTAGAGGACGAATAATGATAAGATTTATTTCCTTAAACTATGTCAATGATTCGAGTTGGTATCTTTGTCATGAGGCTAATATAGCTTTGGGATAATAAAGATTTTTTACCAAGTGCATATATAGATATCTCGCAGGTGTTTCTCCACTTCCCATGAGCATCCATATCCTCGATGGAGTCACGAAGATGTCAAAGACCTTGATCCACTGCTAGCAAGCATTCATAACCCCGATGGAGATATCTACATGTCCCTTAGTCTGGTCAAACTTTCATTTCCATTCCTTCGCAATTTATTTACTGCATGCTTAGCATTTGGTGGATGGGGAAAGTAATGGACTTTTAGTCTCATAGGGGATAACTTGCATCTTTTTATATTTATATGAATATTTGTTGTATCAGGATACATAAAGATATCCCTTTTGGTTTTCATCTTTTAGACTTTGGCACTTCACCCTTCACATGGGAAACTACTTATTGTGTGGATGGTTCACCTGTTACATAGGATCTGCTCACTAATCAAAATGCAATGATGGTTGTTGATTAACCACTATGTTTAGTCATGGTTAGATTGCTATCACAACATTCCCATACAGTTCTGATTCATGTTCAAACAAAGACCACTAATTCCACTCAGGAGCTAGGAAAGAAACACAAGATGATTTGTGCTCATTTATGTTGGTTGTGGAGCCTGATTATCTTCTTGATTCAGAGGTCCTTGCTTTCAGCCATGTTTATACCCCATGAAGTATTTACACCCCATAAGTATGTACACTCTTCCACGCGGGGGAGTGCAGAGAGGGGGTACCCCCTTTGCGGGGTCCAGGGGGGTTATCCCCCCGACTGGGGGGTCTGGGGGCAAGTGGGCCCCCACACCCTTGAGGTCAGAGGTTATCCCTAGGCAGAATGCAGGGAGCAGAATGGGAGGCCCCAGTGGGGATTCGAGGGCAGCGACCACGATAGAACCTCATATGTAAATGTATATTGTAATTTCATTGTAAATGCGGGCCGTTCATTGTAAAAGATTACGTGGAATCCTATGACTAGATATTATGTTAGGGTTTTTCCTAGAAAGCAACCCTCTTTTATGAGGGAATTATTGTGGTTGTGTATTATTGTGTATATTGTATTCTGAGATATGAGGCTATGAGAGAAAGAAGAGCAAATTCTGGTGGGTTTTTCAGCCAGGTTGTATCCCTTCATTTGCTAGATAATAATAAAAGGAAGGACACAGCAATTTCTTGGTGGCCGTAGCCCAACGTTTGAGTGAACCATATAAAATCTATGTCTCTCTTATATTGTGTATCTTTTGTGTTTGTTTCCACATTTGTTTTATTTTGTTGATCCACGATCCAGTTTTTCTAACTATAGGCTTGGTATGAGAGCCTGAAAGTAACTTCCTTGAGGAAAAAGGGTTCTGTTTAGTAGGACCAAAAGTCGAGAAGATGGAAAGTTTAGGGTTATTTAACAGCCAAAACTACTAGTTATGGAAGATGCGGATGGAAGATTATTTATACTCGGAAGGATATATTCCTACCATTAGGTGGAGTAGCAAAAAAGCCAACGACCATGAAGAACGAATAATGGGAGATTCTTGAGAGAAGGATCTAGAATGATCTGGTGAGCACAGCAACATCGGTGGCTTTCAATATTTCCAAAGAAAGACAAACAAAGGGTTTGATGGACACATTGGCCAAATTGTATGAAAAACCCTCGGCATCCAACAGGTATTTCTAATGAAGAGATCATTTAATATGAAGATAATACGATTAGGTCTATTAGGATCATTTAAATGAATTTAATAAGTTACTAATCCAACTAAGTTATATAAAAGTGGACTTTGATGATGAAGTGGGAGCTCTTCTAATCTTGTGCTCATTGCTAGAAAGTTGGAACGTCTTTGTCATGGTTGAAAGTAACTCTGTCTTCGATTCAAATACTTTAAAATTTGATGATGTTGCTTGTGTTATCCTTAGGAAATGTGAGAGAAAAGCATAGGTGAGACATCGGGTAATACAATAATCATGGAGAACATGGGAAGACAAAAAAGATAGAGGAAATGGCTCGAGGAAGCTGATAAAGGAATTCTAGGAAGGCGGATCCAAATCCGGACTTGGAAAGATAAGTCTTGGAATTGTGGGAAGAAAGGACATCACGAAGAAAGAGGCGCAAAGCTCCAAAGAAACAAAAAGAGATGGATAGCAAGAGAAATCGGAAGCAAATGTAACATGTGATGTGATACAATATGCTTTGATTCTTTCTATAGATAACATTTACGAGTCTTGGGTAGTAGATTCAGGGGATTTATTTCATACCACACCCCATAGAAACATTTTCTAGATTATGTTCAAAGTGATTTTGGGCAGGTTCATTTGGAGGTGATGATGCACTATGCAGAATTGTTGGAATGGGAAAAGGTAAAAATAAAACAACAGAAACAGAACCAATGGTTGTTGAAAGAGGTAAGACATGTTCAGATTTAAGGAAAAATTAATTTCAGCAGGTGTATGATGAAGGTTGTATCCATATTCTGATAAGGCGTGGAAGGTCATCAAAGGATTATTGGTGATATAAGGAAGGTAGGTACATTGTATTTATGTATTGAGGTATCACACGACTCTTCTATATATTTAGCTTCTACAAAGGAAGTGGATACTCTATGGCATCATAGGCTTGGACACATAGTGAGGTATCAGGATACTTCACAAAGAAATTTGTTGCAGGACCTTAAACAAATTGATTTGGACTTAATGAGCATTGTGTTTATGGAAAACAAAAGTTAGATTTCTCGAGTTGGAAAAGAAAGAAGAATGAAAGGTTAGAGCTTGTGCATACAGTGTATGGAATGATCGAGGTATCATCTCTTGGTGGCTCTAATTATTATATTACTTTTATTGATAATACAACTAGAAAAACTTGGGTTTATTGCATTGACAAAATCACAGTGTTTTGATACTTTAAGAAATGGAAAAGCTTTGGTTGAGAATGAGGCAGAAAAAAAAGTTGAAGTGTCTGGGATCGAGATAATGGAGTGAATATTGTAAGGAGTTTGATGATTACTATTCATACCATAGGATTATTAGAGAAAAGGCAGTTCCAATAACACCACAAGAAAATGGTGTGTCGAGAAAGGATGAACAGGACAATCATGGGCGTGCAAGGACTATGAGATTGCATAGCAGTTTCCCTTAGAGTTCACAAGATATGTTGTAGATCTTTGTTGTTTCTTAATAAACATGAAGGACCTTCAAGCTCTTTGGATGGTAAATTCCAGAGGAGGAATGGTTGAGGAAAAAGGTAAAAGTATTTTTTTTGAAAACATCACGGTTGTGAAGCGTCTCCATATTGATAAAGAATATAGGAAAAAAGCTTGAGAACTAAAATCCAAGAAGTGTACCTTTATTGGATATGGTGTTAATGATTTTAGTTCTTAAACATGGGATTATGAAAATAACAAAATCATTAGGAGTAGAATGTCTATTCAATGAAGGTCATGTACAAAAGATGGGTTGCGAGGGAAAAGAAAGCGAGGAAAAAGAAAAACAAGAATACATAGTGTTTGATGAGATCCTTTGAAAAGAAATTCCAAAGGAACCAAAATCAAAATGTACAACAATAGGAGAGGCAGGTACCTCAAACACTGCAAGTGTTGTTAGAAAGATCTACCGAGGTTAAATTATACTTACCTTGAATGATACTCTCCTTCATTGTATTATTCTTGTTGATTGATTCACGGTGAGCAGGGAGGAGAATGTTATGAAGGCAATGCAGGTAGACACCAAAAAGAAATTAGAGGAGCAAGGCATGAAAAGAGGAAATGGATTCCCTTGGTAAATAATATTTGGACTTGGGACTAGTTCCGGTTGCACAATGGGGAAAAAGAGCATTGCAGAATAAAATGGGTTTACAAGTTTAGGAAAAGAATATGGAGGAAAAGCGGTACATTACAGGTTGAAGAAAGAAGATGGAGGAGAAAAGCGGTACAAGGCTAGACTTGTTGTAAAGGGGTTTGCACAAAAGAAAGGTATAGATTTTGATGAAATATTTTCTCATGTTGTTAAAATGACTTCAATTAGGACTATTTTAAATCTTGTGGTAGTAGAAGATTTGCATCTTGAACAGTTAGATGTAAAAACAGTTTTTCTCCATGGGGATTTGGAAGAAGAGATTTATATGCAACAGCCACAGGGGTATGGGGTCAAAGGGAAGGATAACTTGGTATGCAGGTCGAAGAAGAGCTTGTATGGCCTAAAGCAAGCTCCAAGGCAGTGGTATTTGAAGTTTGACAGGTTTATGACAGAACAGGGTTATAGTATATGTCATTCTGATCACTGTATTTATTTTAGAAGGCTAGAAAATGGAAGCTTTATTATCTTGCTATTGTATGTATATGACATGTTTGTTGCAAGGTCTAATATGCAGGATATAAATGTGCTCAAGAAGAAATTAGCCAATTCATTTGCGATGAATGATTTGGGTGTTGCAAAGAAAATCCTTGGCATGAGAATAACAAGAGACAGAAAAAATCAAAAATTGACATTGTCTCAGGGTGAGTACACAGAGAAGGTGTTGGAGAGGTTTAGAATGAAGAATGCAAAACCAGTTAGTACACCTTTGGCCAACCATTTCAAATTAACTAAAGAAATGTGTCCCAAGACATAGGAGGAGATAGAATACATGTCCAGGGTCCCTTATTCATCAACAATTGGCAGCTTGATGTATGCAATGGTTTGCACAAGACCAAATATTGCACATGCAGTGGGAGTTATGAGCAGGTATATGAACAATCTGGGCAAAGAACATTGGGAGGCAGTAAAGTCGATTCTCAGGTATTTGAGAGGTACTATTATTCATGCATTATGTTTTGGAGGTTCAGACACTTTTCTACAGGGATATGTTGATTCATATATGGAAGGTGATAAAGACAACAGGAGGAGCACCACAGGGTATGTTTTTACTATAGGTGGAACAACAGTAAGTTGGATTTCAAAACTACAAAAGGTTGTCACACTTTCAACAACAGAGGCAGTGTATGTTGCTGCTATAGAGGCTAGTAAAGAGATGATTTGGTTACAGAGGTTTATGGAGGAATTGGGAAAAAAACAGGAGAACAACAGGTTGTATTGTGACAGTCAGAGTGCCATTTACCTTGCAAATAACTCAACCTTCCATTCGAAGACTAAGCGTATACAGTTGAGGTACCACTTCATACGATCCGCCTTGGAAGATGGAAATTTGAAGTTGGAAAAGATACACACTAGCCAGAATCCTATAGACATGTTAACAAAGGGAGTAACCAAAGAGAAACTGAGTTCCTGCTCAGTTTCAGTTGGTCTTAATGAATGAATATGAAGATGAGAAATTTTCCAGGTCCAAGAAGGTTCAGAGTCCAACATATACAGCAACGGTGGAGTTGTTGAGATCAGTCTCCAAGTGGGAGATTGTTCGTTGTGGAGCCTGATTATCTTCTTGATTCAGAGGTCCTTGCTTTCAGTCGTGTTTATACCCCATGAAGTATTTACACCCCAGAAATATGTACACTCTTCCACGTGGGGGAGTTCAGAGGAGGGGTACCCCCTCTGCAGGGTCCGGGGGGGGGATATCCCCTCGGCTAGGGGGTATGGGGGTGAAGCCCCCGAAGGAAAAATTTCCTTGTAAATGTATATTCTAATTTCATTGTAAATCTGGACTGTTCATTATAAGGTCGCAGATCTAACGGTAGAGATTATGTTAGGGTTTTTTTCCCTAGAAGGCAACCCTC
>SNQJ01S0014528.1:50820-70937 GCA_010110895.2 Picea sitchensis | reverse complement strand
GTTACAGCGGGTTTTGTTGTAGGTTGTATCCCTTCATTTGTTGGATAATAATAAAGGAAGGACTTGACAATTTCTCTGGTGGACATAGCCCACACTGGGTGAACCACGTAAATCTGTGTCTCTCTTGTATTGTTTATCTTCTGTGTTTTGTTTCCACATTTATTTTATTTTATTGCTCCGCAGTCCTGTTTTTCTAACAATTTATAGTGCAAATGTGCTACCTATAAAAGAAAAATGGAGGTGAGACGTATCTGTGTCATCAAACATAATCGTGTATCATAAGACAAACAAAAATTAGAAAATGAACTTCCTTTAAGGGAAAAGACAATGCAGAAAGAAGGAGAAGAGACATGTTGAATAAGGAGAATAATTTGGCTCAAAACCCTGCTGCAACCGAAAAGAAATCTTGGATAAATGATGACCAAAGATATGAAGTCAACAAATAAAGTGAGATGAAAAAAATATCAAGGTATGTGAGTGTTTTTTAGCATCTTTAAGGATGTTAATGCATTACAACCAACAAGCATTTTGCGACCTCTTGAAAAGACTAATCCGTGAGAAATCTTATATGTGTGTTATTTCATTTAGGTGAGCTTCAGTGCTAGGGCTAACTGAGAATTGCATTCCTTATCATGATTTTATGAAGACTTCCAGTTCATTTGTGTATCCTTCTACTTCAGGGGGTAAGGGTTGGCTATAACTCCACTTCGTTGTCCATCCAATTCCTTTACTTTGGTCTTGTGAAATCTTCATTTCCTCCCCACTTCTTCCAACTCTAGAACTAATGTTATAGAGTGACATGCTTGATTAACCATACTTTTTATGTTTCATGATCAATTCAAATCTTTTGAAGATGTGTGTCTTCCTAAAATCTTGTCTTTCTTTTCAAGTTACTATATATTTCTGTAATTAAAATATTTTTGGAAATTATTCCCTTTGGGAAGCCAATGACTAAAGATATGATGATCATCAGTTCTACCCTAAAGAAGTGTTCTTGAGGTCCACTTAATTGATCAGTATCCCTAAAATCAGATATCATTGTGATTGAATCATCAAAGGGAGACTGAAACTTAATTACATGTTCCTCAGGGATAAGCATTCCCTCTATCAGAGAGCTACAATCACTTCAATTATTCTTCCCCAAAGACTACATCCTAAACAAGTATATGAGCAGTCGATGTGATTCCCTCAATCCAGTCTCAATCTTGGCCAAGATGTAATTCCTCAACAATTGTTCTTTCAGCATCTTGGGGTGATTGGATATCCAACTATTAATGTAAGAGAAAATCTGTTGAAACAAGTGAATTTTGCAATTGACTTCTATGAGAATTATTGCACATGGTTTCCTCATGATGATGGAGGAAAATCAAGATTAAGCCAAATTTTTAGTTAGAGAAAAAAAAAAAAAAAAAAANAAATATTTGATGAAAGGAAACTTAAACTAAAGAAAACCTTCATGAACTACAAACTAGACTAATCGTAGTTGGTGGTGTTTATTGAAGAAACTAAAACAAATCAAAATCTGTGTTGTTCAAATGAAAACAAAAGAAAACATCTAAGCTATGTATGAAGAAAACCAACAACACATGTGGAAAATATACATTCCACTTGAAATAGTTTGCAGTAAAACAACAACACATGCAAGTTTTTCTTCCTATCAAAAGCTATCCCTGAGGGCTTCTCTACATTAAAAGTTTCAACAATATTACATGAAAACTCCAAGGAATGGCTTATCAATTTTAGTTGGCATTGTATTCCCAAAATAGTTCAGAAATGTACAATGTTTGAAGAGACAAAAAACCCCTCTTCTTTGGGTACAATTCTAGTATTTATTGAGGCTCAATATAACTTTTGGACTTGTTCCTACCATCGTGATCTTTTTCCTACCAATGTTTGTCCTATTCCCTTGTGATGATGAGCAACAAAAATAAATGATACTTTTCAAATTTGTCTTCTAGCGCTGGTGGGCCATCATAGATTTTGGCCATACGTGCCCTGTGCGCCATGATGATTGATCTGGACATGGGAACATCTTTTTTATCCAAGTTTGACAGTCGATCGTCATCGGGTTCATATCTCCTCTTCAGCCATTTGCATTAAATTTTCCTTGTTGCTCCTCTATTGTTGTGAAAACTATTGTTACTTTTTCTTCATCGTCTTTGACTATAAATCACATCGCAAGGATGCTTAATACATCCCCCACCTCGATACATGATACTTGACTCCATTCAACATACAACAAATGAATAAGAATAACTACAAATAAACTATTAATACTAATCATTCAAATTCATATAACTGAGACATTAGTTAATTGAATATCATGTAAACATTCCTACTTCATCGACTTACGATCGAGGCGCTGCATTCTCCGAGATTGCCAACAAGGTACCATATCATCATATTGAAAAATGCAGACAATTTGTAAGGAATTTCTTAAATTGTATAACTAGAAATTCATACATCTCGAAGAGACCTTTCCAACAGTACAAGGAACTTGCCAAACATGTGTCGAGTCAAAATTTATGGCCAAAATAAGAACGACAGTTTTGGGGGGTTTTGTCCCTTATCGGAGGTTATTAGAACTCATCCAATGTAAACTGGAGAGCTTCTAGGGAACTATCCCGTTAGTCGATGAATATCATGCGATTAACTCTGTCCCAGATACAAGGATGGGGTGACTTCTTTTGATGGCGGGCCGATGGTTGGGGATCCTCGGTTGCGTCATGTGATATGGACTTTCCAATGATAATTGTGGTACCTAAACTTAGATTGCATTCTTGTCATAGGTACGTTACATGTAGGGTTCATTGCATGACGGTTTCACGAATGTTTAGTTTCAGGTGACAGGGTCTAGTTTTATCGTAAAGGAGAAATGTTTGTCATGAGAGTACCCCACTCTTCCATATCTCGAACAAACACCTATGCTTTGAGGAGTAAAGGGAAACATTTCGTATCCTCTCCAGATATAAGAATTCATGCTGAGAGTAATTCATGGCTTCCAGGCCATCATTGTTTTTATAGGGATCCTCGAACTTGTCTATCTTCTTATCACATTATGAAGCAGAGGTCCACTATGTTGTGACAATATTTTGCAGACCTTCGTCTCTACCACAACACCATGATAGTCGTTTAGATGGAAAGACATTACCATCGTTAATTTCTAAAACGATTTGGTTGTGTCTATCATAACCTGAGATGCGATCATGACAATCATCACTTAGACCTGGTATGGTTTCCAATCTAGTCCAAGATACATCACCGCCAGAATTCAAAGTTTCAGTTGTGCTTCCTTCAAAGGCACTCGATGATCTCAATTCTTCCATCATCACCTTTGACATGGATTCTAGGAGGTTCATCACCATATAACACATATTTCCTACTATAGTCTTGTGTAGACTTAGAATGTAAACGATCTCTCCTAGCTCTTCCGTCTTCATATTCACTGTAGCAATCATACGTAGAAGGTCCTTTAAAACATAAAACATAGGACTTGTGGTTTGTTCCAAAAATGCACCAACAATGATGACTTGTGGCTTGTTCCAAAAATGCACCAACAATGATTTCATATATACGATCACCATTACCACTCAAGCCTTTGGATTTATCGGTTACTTGGTCCTCGAATTGACCTTCAGTTATTGTTTCATGGTCTGCGGGCCTATGTCCATCAAAATGCATTTTAATGGCTTTGCCAAGTACCAATTTAGGAGAACCCACACAATTTTTATACTCTTGATTTCCTAGCAAATATGTCCCATTCCCAACAAATTTAGGAAAATCAATGGCCAATTTACTAGTTTCTATCTTATCAAAGGCTTTCTTTGAGTGCCGCATATTTCCACCAGCATCCAGGGTTTCTTTCCTTGTATTTTTTGGCTGGATATCTACAATATTATTGCATAATAGACCCACAAACTTTTGATTGTTTGGATTGATGATGGCGTGTTGATCCCAAATGGATCCAGGCTGAAGAGTGGATAAGATTCGATTTTATTATTATGCCATTGTTTAGACGGCTTATTCACGCTCGATGATAGAGACCAAGAAGACAACCAACTATATTTTGTGTTGTACTTTCCCTCTGCAATGGATTCAATCTTCCATGAAATCGCAGGGAGACACCTATATGAGATTTAGAAGAGACGACCGGATCCATTGCCTGGCTGTTTACTAGATCCATATTTTATCAAACTGTCCATCTTCGTGATCTAGGTTACAAGGAGCGACAGAATCAAGAAGATCATACAAGAGTTACAACAGAAGTTTGAGACTTAGGTTTCACATGTTTATGTTTAAGACGTCACCACCAGTATTTAATGGCTTCTACAAATCATTACTCTAAATGCCTTACACTAATGTAGGGTTCTTAAAATCCGTATCCAAGAATACAACCGGGTATCTTGTTTCCTCCACAAACGGCTCTTGCGCACACATGGTGGCTTCAAACATTAATGTTGCCAAAATAATGTTTTATCCATGTGCACAAAATCTCTGGAGAAAATGCTTGCTGGGCTTTGTAACTCTACCCGTCTTGGATGATTGATGAAGTTATTGTCTTAGTTGGTGTTCAACAGAAAAACCCTTCGTGTTCAGTTTAACTCCGCCGATCACTTCGGAAGAGTTCGTGTCAACCTCGCTGATGGATTGGAAGAGTTCTTGTCAACTTCGTCGATGAGCTTCAGCGAAGTTTCTCTCATGGTCTCCGATAAGCTTCGGCGGAGTTCCATTCATCACCTCCGATGAGCTTTGGAGAAGTTTCTTTGAACTTTGGCGATGTGGACTGATGAGTTTTAGAGCTATTTAAGTTAACTTCGCCGTTGGCTTCAAAGTAGTTGTTTCCATGTTTGTTGATCAAGTGCATTTACTTTCATATCTGGGAGAGAATAAATAATTATGCCTATTCCAACATTTTACCAACGTAACGACTGTCGAGGCTAGGGAGAGAACTTATTGGTGGTGGTTTTGACACTTTCCATTTTTTATTTCGTGAGTTTTATTGGAATAACAATGGCGGAAATCATCCGATTGGCCTATTTTTGGGAAAAACTATTCATTTTGACGGCCACTGAAAAATTTCGCCCAATTTTTTTTTTTTAATGAAAGTTGGGGTACCACATTCGATGTTTCTTCACTCAAAATTGATTCTAGAAGTTCTTGTGTCATATGTGATGTATAGGCTCTTAGTTCATCCATTTAAACTGAGGTAATGCGTCAATAGCCCAAAGTTATAAATCCACCAAAGCAACCAATTGATGTTCAAAGCGCTTAGCACTGTGTAGGAGATAGGAGGATCATATTTTTTTCGAATTATGTTTTAGAGCCAGCGCAAGACCAATAGGTGTCGTGGTTAACTCATTTGATGCTAGACGATGCTTTCACAATCAATATTTAGTCATAAAATCAAGAAGCACAAAACAAACGAGTTGTTACGATGTGCGTGATGAAAGCCACTAATGACACAAATAGATCTATCATGAAATTGAGTAGGCGACATAGGAAATCAATGATCAATTGTCTCATTAGGCATGAAAATATTAGTCATTGGAAATGTTAGGACACTGACTCATGATGCAGCGAGAAGGATCCCAGTTGGAGGAGGATAAGATAGCCCTGAAGACAAAGGTGAGCCTTGCTGACCAGGTCAGTGTTGGCGAGATGAAGAAGATCATCGTCGATGTGCTTGAAGACAATGAGGGGTTGAAATCCTTCTGTTGGCGCATCGAGGATGAGAGAGGGAAGGATTATCAACAAGTAGTGCATCGATGAGGAAGAAAAGAACCTCGCTGATATGCAGTGTATCAAAGAGAAAGGGAGGGAACGTTGTCGATATGTGACACATCGACGAAAATGGAAGGAAGTTAGTCGATGAAAGGTATGTGCACAAAAAAGAAAAATTGTGTGAACATTATCGATGTGTTGGCGTTGATCACGTGAACTTTGTTGGTGAAAAATATGTACGTCAATGAAGTTTAGCCGAAGCACACCAGTGCATCAACCAAGTTCGAAGGAAGGTGGCCCACGTATCGGTGAAGAAATCATTGACACAACAATGTGTAGGTGGAGGAAAGGATGCACCCACCAGTACGCTATGTATCGGTGTAGGGAGAGGGAACTCGTTGAAGTGTGGATTGACGGGTCGAGGTGATCCGTAGAGAGAGTGGAAATGGTAAAGTAGAGAGAGTGTGAGGAAAACTAGGGATTACTCGTTCACACTAGAGAGAGTGTGTGTGTGAGGGTCCTAGTAGGAAGAATTGGAAGGGGGGGCAATTTTTTGTCTTAGAGAGACACTAAGACAAGAAAATTGGGAGGTTGTTGTGCGCACGCAACACCATATTAGATCCCAATTTAAAAATATTTTCCACATTACCGACCTTCCTAACCTCCTAAGTCATCAAAACTATGATGATCTTGGAACACTTCTCTCAATGCAATTTGAACATAAAGATACAATTTTAAAGAAATTGAAGTAATCTCTTAACTTCTTAAGGTCTGATAAACCAATTAGTCTTAATGGACATTAATCATCATCATCATCATCATCATTTTTCATAATCTAAATAATAATAATGAATTTGATATTATTTAATTTGAACAATTTATATTTATATTTTAGATATCTCTAATTTTGATTTCAAATTGTGTATAACCATCTTTAATCAAAGAATAATCAAAGAATGAGATAAAATATTTCAAGTTTATTTTTAACCATAATAAAATAAAAAGACTTATATTTATTTTTAAAATTATAAATTATAAAACAATTTTTAATTTATTCAATTTTATTTTTAATTTCACAAAATGTAATGTATTTAAATTTAATTAGAGTTTATTATAATTAAATAAAAAAAAATTTATCACATGGCACGGGTAAATTGAGAGATTTGAACTAGAAACATCGGGCAACTAAATAATGAAAGGGTTGAAAATAATTATTTTTAAAAAAGTAAATTTAGAATTTAATAAAATTTTCAATCTCATTTGTTTTGCAACATTTGAAAATGGTTTTGATATTCTTTTTACTTAGAATTTTTAAGATACGTAAATTAGGGGAGAATAAGAGTAGACAATTTTTTGGATATAGAGTAGTATAATGAGAAAGAGAAGGTTTTGCAATTATGATTAATTGTGAAAACATATACATTTAATATTTTAACCTCAATTAAATCTCTTAAAAATATTATTAACATAACTTTTTTTTTCAATTGGAAAAAAAAAAAAAATTATTAACATAATTTTAATATAATATTAATGATAAATTCATAACTTTTAATATATGTTAAAAAAGTCATAATCTTTTCAATAAAATTAACTACTAATTAAACAAAATTATAACCCATATACTCTTTAATTTTAAATATTTATAAGAGAAAATCAATTATGTATAATTTGGATGATGGTTGAGAAGAATGATTATATCGTCCCTTCAATTCCCTTAAATAAATGATATGTTGTGCTCATAATAATTGTATTGTTGTAATGCTTCGAACGTTCTCTCACTTTATGTATTGAAAAATTTCCTTTCAACATGAAACTAAACTATCTTTTGCCCTATCTTTCATCCTTGTCCTCATCAATAACGGTACACGTGATTCTTGTCTTGGTACGGAGATAATGGCACTTCGAAGACCTACAGAAATTTGGAGTAAAGTCTTGAACTTTTGCCAGTCTGCTATGGACTTTGTACACAGCACTAATGTAACATATGGAGATTATGGGAAGTGCTTGCAAAAGAGAAGAGACGTTGTAATAGAAAAAATGATGGATATGATTATGAATCCAGAATATTTTAAGCCGCAACGTGACATAGACACGGATCTGTTATATTTGAAAGAGGCTGATAGAGTGTTAGCAAAGTTTGTTCAAAATTTAAAGACTGTTTTTCCACTGGACAAAGTTGCTGCTGTAGGAGTAGCAACCTTGGCGGCAGCGAATGCACGACTTTATGACGATTGTCAGCGTGCTATGATGTTATTAGAGAGCAACTCAGTCATAACATCTGAAAAATTTAGGAAGGTCTTGAAAAACTGGAGAGATAATATAATACAAAACATGATGAAGGTCATTATGTAGACAGTTAACTCTAAAACGCAATGTCACCGAACTGGCCATTTGTTAGACCGGCAACACGCTCCTGAAGTCTTAGTAATGTTCCTCCGAATTTAGAAACAGTCTTTACAGGAGACGAAGAAGTTAGATTAGCTCCCAAGAAACTACAAGCGATGCCAGCAAGAACAACCCTTGTCGCTTTGGTTAAAAGACTAGACCGTAGACGAAAATTGGAATATTGAGAACATATGCGGAAATGAATTTCTTCTAAGTCAATATCGAGGTCCAATTAGAATTTCTTCAAGGGAAAAGGATCTTGAATGAAGAATGGTGACAAAGGAGAAACTTATAACCTTACTGGAGAAATAAAAGCAATTCTTTGCATGCACCTATGGTCACTGATGAGATATGCTGGTTTCCCAAAGCCTGATAAGATCTGGGAAGACATAAGTGAAGGCGAAATGTGTTCCTATCGGCGAAACCTTTCCAACGAGCTATTGTTTTCCCCAAATGGAGATCGCATGCAAAAGTTACGCCCTTGGGAAGTTGACATATCAACTACCCCCATCGGGGCCCGCAAACCTTTTGGATTTTCATCTTCTGGGGTTATGGTTTTGGATTTATTTATGTTAAAAAGGCCTATAGAGCCTTATTGTAAACATCATCTTCTTGCGAATGAGTGTAGCTGTCACATCTCTTCTTAGAGATAAGCTTCCACCATTCTAGCGAGTCTTTCACTCTGTAATTTTACAGTTATGTACATTTCACTCATTAATAGAAATTGTGTATTACTATATATTTATGCCTCTTGTTATATATATCTCATATATCTCTGTTACATTATTGGATATATTGCAATATCTAGGTATATTTCTTTATTATATCTCCGCTCTCATTTCGTGCTCAAAATAATTTGGATTAGTGGTATCAAAGCAGGCTGCTCTTGGTCGTTTTCCAGTGCATGTCTCCAATGAGATCTGAGTATAGGAAGTTGGGTCTCGAGCTTGTCTCTCTTTAAGACAATCTCTCTTGCACGCTCAAGAAACCCTCCATGGCGGAAGAAAAGAGAAATGACAGAGTAGGATATTCTATTAATATGTTTTTGGAGCAAGCTCTCACGTGACAAAGGGATGAAATGATGGAGAATTTTTCTCAAATCCTTCGATGCCTGCTGATAACAGCAGATACATCTTCATCAAGAATCCACTTTGGAGGAACCGCTCATTTCAAGATACAAGTTAATTTTGATATTCCCGTATTTGAAGATCAGATAGATGCGGATGCTCTGAAAAAATGGTTAAATATACTAGAAGGTTATTTCTCTGTACACAATTTTTTCGACAGGGAAAAGATAACATTCGCACTCCTTAAGGATCTCCCCCATGTCAAACATTGGTGGGAAACTTATTGTGAGCAAATTTCCACAGAGGAGTCTGGAATGTTTGAGGCCGAACCCACTTGGGAATATTTCGTAGATGTTGTCAAGGAACAATATTACCCTGTTGGAAACTATAAAGACCAGTACATGAGATGGACCACGTTGCGTCAAGAGAGGGGCCAAGAAGTGTCGGAGTTCACCAATACCTACCATATCTTGCGCACCAAGCTGGGTATCAAAGATTCTGAGTGGCATTTGGTTTTGAAATACCGTGGGGCTCTACACAGGTACATCCAAACTGAAATGGAGTTTCTAAACATCTCATATTTGGGAGTTGCATATCGATATATTGTCAAAATCGAGTAGAAATTTAAGCACCAGAACAAAGGGGAGTTCGGGTTGCAAATCCGTAACATCCAAAGTATGATAAAGACGACCTTAACAAACAGCCTCCCGAAAACCAATCCAACTACAGTAAAAGAAGGATAAGGGAAAGACAAAGAATGACACTGGAAAGTGGTGTGATTTCCACAAAATCACCTCGCCAACACCGCTGAATGTCTCTCAAAACAATCATTTGTGGCCGAGATCAAAGAAAAAGATTCGAACCCGGATTCAAAATCCGATTCAGAAAATAATGGAAGGAGATAAATCATCGACACAACCCCACTGTCACTGTCAAAACAACAACGATCCCTCTAGAAGAACCAACATATCCTGAAGAGGGGGAGTGCCTCTTCCATTCACAGATGTGGGTGAAGGGGATCCCACTGCATTTCATTGTTGATAGTGGAAGCCAAAACAACCTCATCTCAGCAGTGGTCGTCAAACAGCTGGAATTTCCAACAACACCACACCTGTAGCCATACAACATCAAGTGGCTTCGCTAGGGACGAGATCTTCATGTCACCCAACAGTGTCGCCTATCCTACAACATCAATCCCTTCAACGACGAGGTATTGTGTGATGTTTCCCCACTGGATGTATGTGATGTTCTTTTGGGCCAACCATATATGTGGAAACGCCATTTTGTTTATGACTCTCGACCCCGTAGTGTCATTATTACTCTGGAGGATCATCTATATAGGATACCAGAGGTAGTTCTGACTACTGTTTCGAAAAAACAATGCAACAAAGTCGTCTCTCATGTGACAAAGTTTATCTTCTTTGTGATCTGGGCAGAAGGTGAAAATAAGGACACTGTGACCACTACGACCTCAGTCCAATCCCCTTCTCTCCACTAGAAGCAGGTCGACAATATTGAAGAAAAGCACAAATATTCCTTCTCCACACTATCATCTCATGCAGTTAGACTGGTTAAAAATGTCCAACCCCTCCAACATCAGGTTCGCGACAATCTTCCACAAGCCAAGTGATTCGAATTTTATAAGCAAAACGAAATGAATACATATTATTAAAAGATTCTTAACACAAAATAACGGAGATACAGTAAAACAGGTTTTCTATTCAATAAGGAAATAAGTTGAAACTGTAAAATGCAACAGAAAACAAGCTTGTTGGAATGGTGGCGGCTTATCTCTGAGAAGAGATGTGACGGCTGCACTCATTCACAAGAATATGATTACAATGAGGCTCTGAAGGCCTTTTTACAATAAAAAGGAATGTCAAAAACCCTAAACATCCAAAAACCTAACCCTAGGAGATGAAGCGCCAAAAGTCATGTGGGCCCTGTTTGGGTAAGTTAGTACATCAACTTCCCGAGGTCGTAACTTTTGCATACGATCTTCATTTTAGGCGCACGATAGCCCATTGGAAAGGTATATTCGAGGAATACACATTTTTCTGTAATCCATCAAAGATCATTTCAAACTGTGGCAATCCCTAAAAATGTTGTTTAGGGCCTCAAAACAACCCCGCAAGTCAGGGACCCGAAAACTAGGAAAAAAACTGTCAAACTAGAAAACTATCAAAATGAACTAGCTGGAATAGGTGGGAGGAAAACGACATCCATATGGATCAATCCTCCCCCCTTAGGAAGCAATGTTTTCCATTGCATTGAGTTCCCTCATCATATGAGGAAATTTATGTTGAATTTGGCCCTGGGTGAGACACGTGCCTTGGTGTAGGAGTTTCCCTGATTTGACAACTCGATAAAGTTGGATCCTTTGTTGTCGGTGCCCTTGATCTGTGTGTCCACAATATGATCACTGGATGTCTGTTTCATGCATTCAGGGTTGATATATTTTGGTGTCAACTGCTCTGCTATCTCTAAGGTGTCCAATAATGGTGGGAAATATGGTCGAAGGAGATCCACGTTGAAGACTGGGTGCAGGCCAAGGAAAGGGGGAATGTTGAGCACAAAAGAATTGTCACCCACGGCCTTGGTGATGGTGTATGTCTCATACCGGAGTGGGTGAAGCTTCTGATGGGGCTTTGTAAGGCATTCTTTATGCAAGTGCAACCAAAAAATTTCGCCCACCTGAAACTTATGTGGAACCCGGTGTTGATCATGGTGCTACTTGTACTTGGCATTGGTCTTTTGTAAAATATGATGAACCTGTTGGCGGATGTGTTGGATCTGCCTAATTAACCGGGTGGATTTGTCAGCTTCTAATGGAGCAGGGGACGAGTCAACCGAGGTGGTCGCCAGGGGTAGTGCAACATCCATGGGGCCCAATGGTTGGAATCCCAACCCCACCTGAAAGGGGTTGTGGCTAGTTGAGCTATGTAGGGCTCAGTTGTAGCTATGTTGGACATAAGGAAGACTCTCATCCCATTTTTGGAGGTGCTTGGAATTGTACATGCACAGGATATGTACGATCATCCGATTGACAACCTCAATTTGGCCATCTGTTTGGGGGTGGAAGGCAATGGATTTGGTGAGCTTGGTATCCAATAGTGATTAGAGGCTCGACCAGAATATGCTTAGGAACCGACTATCCCGATCTGAGACAATGGTTTGTGGGATCCCAAAGTGTACCCATTCGCATTCAAAGAAGAGCTTGACAGTGGCCTCTGCAGTGATGTTCTTCTTGCAGGTGGCCAAAATCACCATCTTGGAAAAGTGATCACATGTAGTCCATTGAGATGGATTCCCATGGCTTGTCAGGAGTAGGCAGAGGGGTGTACAGGCCATGTTTCTTAGTGGTTGGTTTTTCCATAGCGCAGGTGGTGTAGGACCTGATATAATTGTCGACATCCTGTCGAAGTTTCGACCAGTAGAATTTTTCCTGCAACACTGCCACTGTCTTTTCGACACCAGCGTGTCTTGCCACCCGACTGTAGTGAGCTTCCCAAATCAACTTCATGCACTCACTTGATGGAACACAGAGATGGCCCAGACATCACAACAACCCATCCTGAAGATGGAAATAACCAACCACTGAGTTTTCTCCCAACATTTGGTAGGTAGTGGAGAATTCAGGGTCTGTCTCATAGAGGTGGGGCCATCCATAGGTCTCATGGCCGCAAGAGTCTAGCACCATGGTGAGTTCCGCGAATGGAGTTCGACTGAGGCAATCAAAAAATTGGTTGGTACTTCCTTTTTTATACTTGATGTTGAGGTGGAAATGTTGTAAATATGTGGACCACTTTTGATGGAGGTCATTCTGCAATTTGCCTTGGGTCTGCATGAACTGTAGTGGCTTGTGATCGGTGTGGATGACTGTCTCCTTCCCCATAATGTAATGTCTCCACTGGCGCTAGGCTAGCACAATGGAGTAAATTTATTTGTCATAAGTAGGGTACTTATGAACATAATCTGATAGTGTCTCACTATGATACGCCACGGGGCGGCCGTGTTGAGTGAGAATGATGCCCACATCATAGTCTAAAGCATCTGTCTTGATGTCAAATGGATGTTGCAGGTTCGGTAATGAAATTACTGGGGATGAACACAAATTCTACTTCAATTCATTGAAGGCTTGTTGTTGGGACATGCCCCACACAAATTTTTCCTTACCGCCACCCATGGTTACTTGGCTGAGGGCCCATGCGATATGAGAGAATCCCAACACGAACTTGCGATAGAAATTGGTGAGGCCCAAGAAGCTTCAAATCTTAGTGAGTGTAGTTGGGGTTGGCCAGTCATGAATGACCTAGATCTTGGCTGGATCCACATGCACACTATGTTGATCAACAATGTAGCCTAAGTAATGGACCTTGTCCCTACCAAAGGATAATTTTTTCAAGTTTACATATAGTTTTTGTTGTCGTAGGGTGTGCAGAACCTGCTGAATATGCTGCAAGTGTTCCTCCCAAGTCTTGTTGTAGATGACGATTTCATCCAGATACACCACTACAAAACTACTGGTGAAAGGTCTCAGGATATCATCCATCATCCTCATAAAATTTGTTGGAGCATTTGTCAACCTAAAGGGCATGACCAACCATTCAAAAACACCTTCTTTTGACTTGAAGGCGGTCTTCCATACATCTATCTGTTCTATTGGGACCTGGTGGTAGCCAGACTTCAGATCAATTTTACTGAAGTATTTGTCCCCTGTGAGTTGATCAAGGAGGTCGTCCAATCGGGGAATCAGGTACCGATTATGGACTGTGATTTTATTCAAGGCCTGGTAATCAATGCAGAGCCGCCAAGTCCCATCTTTCTTCTGCACCAGTATGATTAGGCTCCCACAAGGTGATGAGCTAGGACATATGTGCACCTTGTGGAGAAGTTCTTGGATCTGCCTCTTGATCTCCTCATTTTCTAGCAGAGAATAGCGGTAGACTGACCCATTGGGTAGCAATGCGCCCAGGGTTAGATCTATGGGATGCTTGACCTAGCAGTGCAGAGGTACCCCTGTATGAGAGGAGAAGATATTTGAGTGTTCTTCCATGACCTTATCCACTTTCTTCTGTTGTGTGGAAAGATCAGTCACAAAGGCCCTGGATGTGGTTGCGATATTTCGCTTACTTGAGATCGAATCACGAAGACGACAAATTTCCCGGTCTGAGAGATGACCTTCCTGTATTTCTTGGCAGATATCAAGGAAATAACACTAGGAGGGACTACCTCGGGTATCATGTACAATTTCCTATTCAAAGTAATAATAACACTACAAGGCCTAGACTCACATACAACATGGTGTTTCCATAAATAAGGTTATCCAAAAATAAAATTAAAAAATTCGAGAGGAGAAACATCACACAATACCTCGTCTTTGAAGGGCTCGATTTCATATGACAGTCGACACTGTTGGCTGACGCGGATATCTCTTCCTTGGTGGATCCATCCAATGGTGTAGGGTTGCGGGTGTGGTGTTGTCGGCAGGGTCAACCGCTTAATGACATCTACTGATATGAGGTTCTTCTAGCTACCGCTATCAACGATGAAGTGTAGCGGGGTGCCTTTTACCCACATCTACGAATGGAAAATGAAATCGTCTTCTTCTGGCTCTTCTAGTTCACCAGGCTGGAGCTTGGTGGTAGAAACGGTGGCACTGGGTTCCGCATCAATGATCCGTCTTTCCATTTCTTTTTTTGACTCAGAGTCAAAACCCGCATCTAATTTAGAGGTTTTCGCTTTGGCCACAAACGACTTATTTGAGCACCAATCATCAGTGTTATGACAAGCGATCTTATGGAAGTCACACCACTTGCTGGTATCCTTCTTTGTCTTTCCAATGTCCTTCTTTGCTTGCGGCTTGGAATGGTTGTCCTGATACTGCCCATATTTACTCTATCCTTTGTTCTGTAGGTTGGGGCCTCCCTTTCCTGGTTTTTGCTGAGAGGGGTTCCCAGACCCAAATTGTCGTATCTTTTGTTTGAGCTTCTGCTCAATTTTTACGACATATCGATAGGCCGCGCCCAAGGATGAGACGTCCAGAAATTCCATTTCGGTTTGTATGTATCTATGCAGAGCACCGTGATACTTGAGCACCAGATGTCGCTCTGAATCTTTGATACCAAGTTTGGTGCGCAGGGTATGGAAAACATTTGTGAAATATGGCACTGCTAGGTCTCTTTCTTGCCGCATTGTGGTCCATTTGGTATACAAGTTGTCATAACTTTCAAAAATGTAGTATTGTTCCTTAATAGGATCCCTGAAGGATTACCAGGTTACCATGCCTATAAATAATGAGGGTTCCTCTGTTTCCTTTTTCTCACAGAAATTTTCCCACCAATCTTTGACATGGGGAACGACTTTGTGGAGCGCAAAAGTAATTTTTTCTCTATTTGAAAAGTTATGGAAAGAAAAATACCCTTCTAGTAGATTCAACCACTTGTCTACAACATCTACGTCTATCTGACCTTCAAATATAGGAATATCAAAGTTGATTTGTACCTTAAAGGGGCGGCGCCTCCACTCGAGGAAGATGTGTCACTTGTTTGTAGTCACCGAAGGATTTGCGCGAAACTATCCATCATCTTGTTCCTCTGTTGTGTGAGGGATTCCTCAAGAAACATTTTGAAAGGATATCATGCCCCATCATCTTTCTTTTCTCCTACCATGAGAGGTTGTTTGGGTGTGCAAAAGATTTTTTCCTCAAGAGAAACAAGCTCGAGACCCAATTCTTTGTACATTGACCTCGTTGAGGACATGAATTAAGACAACAAGGAGCAGACCACTCTGATACCACTGATATGGATTTTATGAGTAGAAGGAAATGAATATAGATTATTAAAAGATGCTTAACATAGAATAACATAGATACAGTAAAACTGGTTTTCTATTCAATAAGGAAATAAACCGAAACTGTAAAATGCAGCGGAAAACAAGCTTGTTGTAATGGTGACGACTTATCTCTGAGAAGAGATGTGACGGTTGTGCTCATTCGCAAGAATATGATTACAATGAGGCTCAGAAGGCCTTTTTACAATAAACAGGAATGTCAAAAACCCTAGACATCCAAAAACGTAACCCTAGGAGATGAAGTGCCAAAAGTCATGTGGGCCCCATTTGGGTAAGTTAGTACATTAACATCCTAGGGTCATAACTTTTGCATACTATCTTCATTTTAGGCGCATGATAGCTCGTTGAAAAGGTGTATCTGAGGAATACACATTTTTGTACTATCTATTGAAGGTCATTTCAGACTGTGGTGAGCCCTAAAAACATTGTTTAGGGCCTCAAAACGGCCCCGCAAGTTAGGGGCCTGAAAACCAGGAAAAAAACTTCCAAACTGGAAAAATGTCAAAAACAACTAGCTGGAATAGGTGGGATGCCATCGACATCCATATGGATCACCAAGCAACGCAACTTCTCCAGCAAGGCAAGCAACTCACCAAGGTTTCGATTCAACAAACGCTTCGCCATCTCCCACAGGAACTCAACGCAATGGAGACCATTGCTTCTTAAGGAGGGAGGATTAATCCAGATGGATTTTGGTGGCCACCCACCTATTCCCCTGGCTCAAAATGGAGTTTTCCACCTTGACAGTTTTTCTACAGTTTTTCAAGTCCTGAACTTCCAGGGCCATTTTTGTGGCCCTAAACAACCTTTTTTTGACAATCGGGAGCCTAGGTGATAGCCAAAATATTTGGCCAAAGCCCAGTCAAATTGAGTTCCTCTCGGCTAGACCTTTCCAACAAGTTATCATTCACCCCAAATGGAGATCATATGCAAAAGTTACGCCCTCAGGAAGTTGACGTATCAAGTACCCCCATCGAGGCCCGCAAACCTTTTGGCTTTTCTTCTTCCGGGGTTAGGGTTTTGGATTTTCTTTATGTTAAAAAGGCCTCTAGAGACTCATTGTAAGCATCATATTCTTGTGAATGAGCGTAGCCATCACATATCTTCTCAGAGATAAGATGCCACCATTCTAGCGAGTCTTTCACTCTGTAATTTTACAGTTTTGTATATGCCACTCATTAATAGAAATTGTGTATTATTGTATATCTGTGCCTCTTGCTATATATATCTGATATATCTATGTTACATTATTGCATCTGTTGCAATATCTTGGTAATCCAAAATAATCCGAATCACCCATAATCCATACCAATAGCACATCATGACACCTTACCCCTACCCGCAACTAACACTCTAAAATAACTAGAAAGTTTTCTTCTTTCCAACATCCTCTCAAAAACGATACAATAGATAAGAAGACCCAAGATAGTATGACTAAACATTTTCAATTTCATATATAGAGGGAAGGAATTGTAGTGATTCAAGAGGAGCATATGAGTTCCATGCCACCAAACTAGAAAAACCTTATCTGACACAGAGGCTGTGTGTTTTGCAACCCTTATCTGACACAAGGTACCTGTAGAATAACCCCTGCAAGTAACCTATGTGGTCCCTATGTCAAGAAAATAAGAAACCACGATATAACCGATGCGCAGGAGAAAAATCGTAAGTCAGGTCTACCGTATGGGAAGGGTAACAAAGCCCAGAATCGTGAAAGCACCACCTCTCACAGAGGTAAAGGTACTAGCAATACCCCCATATATGAATAGATCCCCAAAAATATATTTGACGCTAATAAGGTATTGGGGGGATATTCCCTCAACCAACTTCATGTGACCTCGTGCTTAACTCTGGTGTAAGCGGAGCCTCTTGACGTCACTAATTATACAATGGATTTCTCCACTCCCTTAGTTAGACACATATGTTGATTTAAATATCCGGAGAAGTTTACCCACAAAATACTATTCCAAGTGATCCAGGTGGATATCGGTGGCCACCCACCTTTTCCAGCTGGCTCAAAACAGTTTTCTGGCAATTTTGGTAATTTACTATTTTTAGCAGTTTTTCGGGTCCTGAACTTCTGGAGTTGTTTTGAGACCCTAAACAACATTTTTTGGGAAAACGGGGAGCAACATGGAAAGAAGTTCAATGTTTCTCACACAAAAGTTGTATTCCTCGGATAGATATTTCTAACGGTGTATTGAGCACCCCAAACGAAGATCGTATGCAAAAGTTACGCCCCTGGGAAGTTGACGTATCAACTACCCCCATCAGGGCCCGCAAACCTTTTGGATTTTCATCTTCTAGGGTTAGGGTTTTGGATTTTCCTTATGTTAAAAAATCCCCTTAGAGCCTCATTTTAATAATCATCTTCTTGCGAATGTGAGTATCCATCACATCTCTTCTCAAAGATAAGCTGCCACCATTCTAGCGAATCTTACACTCTGTATTTTTATAGTCTCTGTACATTTCTTTCATTAATAGAAATTGTGTATTACTGTGTCTCTGTGTTTATGGTTTCATCTCTAATACATTTCTGTTATATTCTTGGATATCTGCGATATCTCTGTGCACTTCTTTATTTTATCTCCGCTCTCATTTTGTGCTGAAAATAATCCGGATTAGTGGTATCAGAGCAGGCTTCTCTTGATCGTTTTTTTAGTGCATGCCCCCGATGAGGTTCGAGTATAGAAAGTTGGGTCTTGAGCTTGACTCTCTTGAATACAATCTCTCTCGCACACCTAAAAAACCCTCAATGGCGAAAGAAAAGAAAAATGACAGAGCAGACGATCCTATCAATCTGTTGCTTGAGCAAGCTCTCACGCGACAGAGGGATGAAATGATGGAGAATTTTTCCCACATCCTTCAACATATATTGATAGCAACAGGCACATCTTCATCAAGCAGACACTTTGGAGGCACCTTGACTTTCAAGGTACAATTTAATTTTGACATTCATGTATTTGAAGGACAAATAGATGCAGAATCCCTAGACAAATGGTTAAATCTGTTATAAGGTTATTTCTCTGTTCACAATTTTTCCAACAGAGAAAAGATCACCTTCACACTCCTTAAATCTCTCCCCCATGTCAAACATTGGTGGGAAAATTACTGGGAGAGAATTTCCACAGAGGACTCTGGAATATATGGGGTCGAGCCCACTTGGGATTTTTTTGTGGATGTGGTAAAGGAACAGTATTACCTTGTTGGAAACTATGAGGACCAGTACATGAGATGGACCAAACTGCGGCAAGAGAGGGGCCAAGAAGTTCTGGGGTTCACCAATACCGTCCATACCTTGCGCACTAATATGGGTATCAAAGACTCCAAATGACATTTGGTTATGAAATACCGTGGGGCTCTACACAGATACATCCAAACTGAAATGGATTTTCTGGACATCTCATCACTCGGTGATGCTTATTGATATGTTGTTAAAATTGAGAAGAAATTTAAGCACCAGAACAAATGGGAGTTCAGATCTGCAAATGCACAACAACCAAAGTATGACAAAGATGGCCCTAACAAACTGTCTCCCAAAAACTAGTCTAAGCCATAGGAAAAGAAGGGTCACGAAAATACGAAGGACACAAGAAAATGGTGTGATTTCCAAAAAATCCTTTGGCACAACACCGATGAATGTCGCTCAAAACAGTCATTGGTGGCCGAAATCAAAGACAAGGAACCAAACCCTGATTCATAATTTGATTCTAAAAATACTAGTAAAAGACAGATCATCGACGCAGACCCCACTGCTATTGTCGCGACCGCAACAATTCAACCAGAAGAACCAATAGATCTTGAAGAGGGGGAGCACCTTTTTCATTCACAGATGTGGGTGAAGGGGATCCCATTGCATTTTATTGTTGATAGCGGAATCCAGAAGAACCTCATCTCAACATAGGTCGTCAAACAGTTGGGATTGTTGACAACACCATACCCGCAGCCATACAATATCGGGTGGCTTCGCCAAGGACGAGATCTCTGTGTCAGCCATCAGTGTCGATTGTCATACGACATCCAACCCTTCAAGGATGAGGTATTATGTGATGTTTCCCCACTGGATGTCTGTGATGTTCTCTTGGGCCAACC
>SNQJ01S0014528.1:32927-50770 GCA_010110895.2 Picea sitchensis | reverse complement strand
TGGGCCAACCATATATGTGGAAGCGCCATGCTATTTACGAGTCTTGACCCCGTAGTGTCATTGTCACTTTGGGGGGTCATCTCTATAGAATACCAGAGGTAGTTCCAACTATTGTCCCACCTAAACAGTGTCGTAAGGTAGTAGCTCATACTACAAAATTCATCTTCTTTGCATTCTGTTCAAAAGGTGAATAGAAGGATATTGCAACCACTACAGCCTCGACCCAAGCACCTTCTATCGAACATAAGGAGGTCGATAAGATTGCAGCAAAACACAAAGATTCCTTTTGCACATAGTCATCTCATGTAGCCAGACTAGTTAAAATGGTCCAACCCTTCCAGCCACATGTTTGTGACAACCTTCAACAAGCTAAGCAATGCAACTTCCCCAACAAGGCAAGAAACTCATCAAGATGCAGATTCAACAAACGTTTTTTCCTCTCCCCAGGGCACTCAACGCAATGGAGACCATTGCTTCCTAAGGAGGGAGGATTGATCCAGGTGGATATCGGTGGCCACCCACCTTTTCCAATTGGCTCAAAACAATTTTCTGGCAATTTTGGTAATTTACTATTTTTAACAGTTTTTCGGGTCCTGACCTTCCAGAGTCGTTTTGAGACCCTAAACGACTTTTTTTGGGAAAACGGGGAGCAACGTGGAACACAATTCAATGTTTCTCACACAAAAGTTGTATTCATCGGATAAATATTTCTAGTAGTGTATCGAGCACCCCAAATGAAGATCGTATGCAAAAGTTACGCCCTTGGGAAGTTGGCGTATCAACTACCCCCATCGGGGCCCTCAAACCTTTTGGATTTTCATATTCCGGGGTTAGGGTTTTGGATTTTCCTTATATTTAAAAAGGCCCTTAGAGCCTCATTGTAATAATCATCTTCTTGTGAATGCGAGTAGCTGTGACACCTCTTCTCAGAGATAAGCTACCACCATTCTAGCTAGTCTTTCACTGTGTATTTTTACAGTGTCTGTACATTTCTTTCATTAATGGAAATCGTGTATTACTGTATCTCTGTGTTTATGGTTGCATCTCTGATACATTTATGTTATATTATTAGATATCCGCGATATATCTATGAATTTCTTTATTATATCTCCGCTCTCATTTCGTGCCAAAAATAATTTGGATCACCAAGGCTCTAAATCCTAAGCTAGTTTGTGCACCTGCAAAATAAAATCAATTTATCAACGTTTCTTTTAGTGGCTTTGATTACTAAAAAAGGTGTGGTCATGAAAGTGATGATGTTATGACTCAACAAGTAAAATAAATGAAGATGACTAAAATGCAAAGTCCTAACTTCAATTCCCAACAAATGATACGCTTTTCAAAAATGCAATTTTTGATTAATTATGCAATTCAAAATAAGATGTAGCATTTCCATACATGTACTAAGATCAATGATAAGAACCCAAAAGATCAAATGCCAACAATGCAAAATGTATATTTTTTGTATTTTCGATATAAAAGAATGAAAATGCAAGGACTAAACAACAACTTGATATAAACATTCTACTGTATGTAAACAGAGACAAACCAAGTAGAATATCAAGAAGCAAGCAACCAACTCAAGATGCAATAACAATCAATGAAAAAGGGATAACGATAAAGAAGAAAACCGCCCAAAAATTCAACCAAAGAAAGGTTTTCAATCACTCTACAGTCACTTAATAGACTCAACAACCATCAAAACTTACCCAACAAAAATCATACTCGGCAACTAAGCATACAAGAATGATGTACGTGGCTGCTCAGGAGAAAACCGCATATATACGCTTCCTACAGAATGACAACTCATGTATGTATGTGACTGTCAGGAAAAAACTTGTGTATATGTTTTGAAACACTGCCAGGTTAAGGATAAGGCTAAGAAACTAGGACTCAAAATGAAGAGATGATATCAAGCAATCAGATGATAAGAAACTCGATATAAACTCGATAAATCAAAGGAGAAAAACACTCCAAACCCCGAAAAGAAGATTCAATTGCCATTATGGTCTCCAATTATGTTACGAGGAAAATCACTCTATGGCATGGGGTAAACCACAACAGACAGAAATGACTGTGGAAATCAACTCTAATCTCAAGTATGCTATGTAAGAAAAGATGCTGACAAGACAAGATAAAGGGCCTAACTCATCCAGAAGTTCGATGAATTCCATTGTTGAGCACTTGACTCAAAGCAATACACCTACAACTTGTCCTCAACAACCAAGATACACAAGAATATGGTGATAATATATAAATTTAACACATTCAATAGCATTATCCATCAATATTCATAAAAAATACGCCCATGGAATAACAATTCAAATATTTTCAAGACATTAATTGGACGAGAAAATAGTATTTCTATTAAAATGTAATCAACAGAAGTGTATAAATGACAAAATTTCGTGTCGGTACATTCAGAACCGAGAAACTAAGTCCCTTCTAGCTGGGCCTCCACCACTTCAATCCTCCACCAAAGGCAAGCTCATATAAGATATACAATGATATTCTCCATCAAATGGGGAAGAGCTTGGGGGATGAACAATGTGTTCAGACTTAAAAGGACAAAGGGATACAGACTCTATATTAAGTGAATAATTTCTCTAGAATAACTTTTCTCTCAAATTTGAATTCTTCTCCTCTTTTCCACAACTTGTATATGGCCCATTTATATCCTTCAAATGGAACCGAAGGGCCGATTCAGAATGTTTCCAATATATGTAAGGACAAGGATCATTGATCTCGTGACGTGACATGGAAACCAGACACCATTTTTTAATTTTGAGAAAAAATCTCGATGTATGCGGGATGTAATGGTGCAACATGTGTATACACATGTTGTATAACTGTTAGGGTGTGTATATGTGGAAAAATATTGTTTTTAGCTCTGGAAACGGAAAAAAGGGACTTCAAGTCTGCATAGGGAAATGGAAAGAGGCCCTCTGAGCAAGTTTGCATAGGGTGAGGAAAATCTTTCTATAACAAGGTTAGACCGACAATTCCAATGCTCATCAAAGACTAAAAAAGGAGTAAGAAGAGGAATCACCAAATTGTCTGCTATGAAACTCCAACTAAATCTAGGAGGAACCACAACAATTCCACCTTTTCCAAACAAACCGATCGTATATCTTTAAGTCCAAACTTGGGATAGGCTTGTAGACATGGATAAAGAGTATGGGGAGAGAAGGTATTGTAGTAGTTAACTTTTTTTTTCTCATTTAAGAACAAATTATATGACTTGAATATGTCCTTTTTCTCCCTTCTAATGTAAAATGTTATTTTCCACATTCATTGGGGTTTTGGCAAGTCACTTTGACCATATTCGCTTTCCCATCATGCTTTAGGAGTCATTTGGAGAAAAAAATGTCAAGTTAAATATTTCTGGTCATTTTATATTTCATTCTAGTCCACAATGGGTCATACCTATATATCTAATCCAGGGTAATCTAGTGCACAATCCATTCATCCATGATCACACTATCTATTGTAAAAGTTAAGTATCACTCGTTAAAATGTTGTTTTGATTCGAAGTTAAGTATTACTCTTTCATGTTAATTTATGTTTTATGATGGATGAAATATTCACTTAAAATGCTATCTCGAAAAGATATTTCTAAATCTACTCCATGCTCTCCTAACAATGAAATTCGATGATGCATTTGTATTACTATGATTAAAACCCCATATAGACTCATGTGAATGGACATAGTCCATATGGACTTCGTGAAAATCTTAACTTAATGAATGTTTTCATAAAAAAAATCACGATTACTTCAGTGAAAGGAATTCATTCTAGAGTGCAAATTTCTATAATGAATTGCGTAGGAAACTCTAGTTAGTTGCTAATTAACGAATTTGCATTACATGCTCCTCAATTTACTCTCACCCTACTTCAAGGGGAAGCCTTAATCTCATTATAGATTGACCAACTTTTAGTTTTCTCATTCAAGACACCCCATACTTATGAAACTTTTAGTTTTCTCATTCAAGATACACTATACTTATGAAACTTTTAGTTCTCTCATTAAAGCCACCCCATACTTATGAAAATATACCCACAATGTTTTTTTTTTGGTTTGTTTAATAATATATGCCTATGAATTTAAGTTATGTTATTCAAGCCACACAATAGTTATGAGAATACAATCACAAATTTAGATGTATGAGGTTTCAAAAACATCATATACAATAATATGTTAGGCCACCCACTACTTTGAAGATATGGATAAGTCATTCAAGGAATTATCATTGAAGTTGCAATAACATTATAGAAAATGATATGTTAGGCCATCCAATATCCACCCACTACCTTAAAAGATATGAATAAATTATTATTAGGTATAGGGACAAGTCTAGTGTGAATGCGATGGAGTAATACTTTCTTATGAGAAGAGTATATATACAGAAATAACTATGTGTGAGTATTGATTTTCTTCTCGAAAGTTGTTTTTCTTGTATGAATGAGTTATGTATTTGTGTTGATGCATGTTTGGATATACTCATTATTTAAAAAGAGTAATATTATGGAATATATATATAATTTATAAAATGATCAATATTTAAAAAAGATATGAATAAATTATTATTAGGTATAGGGACAAGTCTAATGCGAATGTGGTGGAGTAATACTTTCTTATGAGAAGAGTATATATAAAAAATAACTATGTGTGAGTATTGATTTTCTTCTCGAAAGTTGTTTTTCTTGTAGGTATAGGGACAAGTCTAGTGTGAATGTGATGGAGTAATACTTTCTTATGAGAAGAGTATATATACAGAAATAACTATGTGTGAGTATTGATTTTCTTCTCGAAAGTTGTTTTTCTTGTATGAATGAGTTATGTATTTGTGTTGATGTATGTTTGGATATATTCATTATTTAAAAAAAGTAACATTATGGAATATATATATAATTTATAAAATGGTCAATATTTAAAAAGAGTAACATTATGGAATATATATATAATTTATAAAATGATCAAAAGTGTATTTCATTACTTTTTGTGTATTTTATTTTATTACATTTTGTGTATTTTATTTTATTACATTTTGTGTATTTTATTACAATTTATAGGAGGCTTCGTTCAAGGTGATCACTCTCCATCCACTTTATAAATCTATAGAATTTAATAATCTCCTCTTACATTTCTATACTCACTTTTTAATCTACTTATATAAAATTATATCATATTAGAGTTAGTGTGTTCACATCACTACATTTTGTATATTCATTTTTTAATTTATTTATATAAAAGTATATCATGTATTATAGTTATTATGTTCACATGTATTAAAGTTATTATGTTCACATCATTAAACGATCATATTCATTCAACAAGTATCATTCTATTATTATAATTTAGAAAACTTATTAAAATGTTTCACTAAAGAGTCTCAGAAAGTAGATACAAAAGGAAAAGAAAAACATCAAAGACATGTACAAATAGGCTCTACTAAACAATCATACAAATATGGAATCTATCCAAACTCATGCATTGCACCTTTTGTTTTATCTCAAGCATGAAAGTGTAATGGAAAATGTTATGTGATATCATTGTATGGAATGGTTCCCTTGACATAATTCATTTTGGAAGGATATTTTAATTACCATTTTATCTCATGGAAAATTATTGGATGATCTTGAGAGACTCGAGACAGAGTCCATATGGACTCTGTGTCATTCGGATAGAATCCATATGGCACTCTGTCCGAATGGAATAAATTCCCACTAATATTTAAACAATATTGAATCCAAATTTTATTACTAATCTAAATTTATTCACCAAATATAAACTTATTTTATTTAATAAAAAATCATATTCATGATTGTTTTTAACTTAAAATTTACAAACTTATTAATTTACATAAATGTAAATTAAAACCTGTAAATATTGAAAAATAAGAAATATTTTGTTTAGTCAGTAAGAGTGAACATAAAATTTTATCATTAACATGATGATACCACACACTTTGTCTAAATGGCACATCGTCCATATGGAATCTGTGAGAAACAAATTTTAAAAAGAAACCATTAAAAAATTTTGTGTGAAACAAATTTAAATAAGAAACCATATACAATTACTTGGATTTGTCATCAATGCCCTACACCTGGATATGTTGCCAATGCACTATGCTTGGATTTCCCGCCAACGCACTATGCCTGGATATGTCGTCGATGCCAATGCCCACTAATAGTCTAACGATCACAATGTATGTAAAGTAACAATGAAACAAAAGGCCGGTCATATATAATATATGTTTTCGACCGAAAAACTTTTTTGGCCGAACTATCTGGTGCCGGAGAAAAAAAATTGGCTACCATTTTTATTACATGAAAACCAAGGATGTCATTCGTGTTTTGTTCGATTTGACGTGCAATGTTTCAACCGAACATGTTTTCGACTGAAAATGGTACGTTTTCGACTGAAAAGTGTATGTTTTTGACCAAAAAATTAAAAACTTTGGTCAAAAAAGTGATTCTAACAATTTCTCCACCCCCATTCTCACAAAAGTGTTACCCACCTTCATGATGTTATTCATTGGTTGGGAGGGTTGATTTTTCCCTCAGGATTTGTGAATTTGATAAGGTTACAAAATATAAATATTGTTTCTCATATGTCTTGATGATTCATCTCTGATCTTGTTGTTTTCACTGCATGTATTTTTCAGTCAATAATTTTTAGTGTAAAATTGTTCAATGATAATAGCTAGGGTTTTATTGTTAGATCACTAAGATGCAATTTTCAGATCTGAAAATTAGCCACATAAGGTTACATGTGAAAATTAACAGACATGTAATTAAAATCCACATACGTAATAATACTTGGAAGATCCCCTTTGCATAGTTCAAATTCAAACTTCGTGAAATAGATCCTAGAGGAACCAGGTTTAGAGCTTTGAGCTATGAAGAGTAGGCCACGCTATTGGAGCAAGCAATTCAAGGAGTTGGCCGACACCCTAAAGCAGTAGTAGCATATGAATTAGAGGAAGAAAATAATAACCCCCAAGAAGACATTGAGGTCACAAAGGCTCATCAGGGATCCCCGGTACAAATCAGAGTTTTCCCCGAAGATCAAATAGCTCAAGAAAGTGGCGCACTTTTATACCAGCAGTCTCAGTTACTAATGAAATGCATGCAGGATAACCCGCATCCTGCCATAAGTCCCAGAATTTCAATTACCGTCCAAAGAGTTTCGATAGAACCTAGCAATCCTGGTCTCACAGCCGTCGATGGCACCAATGGATCGAGTAATCCCGAGTCTACGATATCACCAATTGATCTCTCGGGATAAGTAACAACTCAACCAGAGATGAGTTGGGTGTCGATAGAAACACAAGCGCCCAACCCCTTGAGCATGCTAATACATATATACAATGACGACGATACCACAGAGCCTTCTTGTGGCACCCCGGTGCGCATCCAAGAAGAAGAAGGTCCCAAAAAGACGTTTTCCCCAAGTCCCAAAAAGGTCTCTTCTGTTGGGCCCGGGGTTCAGGACCATGGAATCCCACAAAAGGAAGTTAAAGCTGAAGGTAATCTCAACACAGGAAAGTCCGATGAACCAAAAATAGATGTAGGCCCATGTGACGAGCCTCCGTAGAAGGAAATCGACATTTCCATGATCAATGAGAAAGTAAGTGACAAGTCCATATAAGACACCTTTATCCTGCCCAATACTTAGATCCCTGGTGAGAAAAAAGTAGAAGTTGGATCTACAAGGTAGAACAAAGAAGTTTGAGAGCCCACTGTCGAACAAATTTACACTGCGGGAAGCTTGGGAAACAATCTCACATGGGGTGATTAGCAGATACCAGACCCAGTAGATGAGGTCGCAGACATCTATGCGATCTCTTATGATCAAAAGAGAAAGGCTATCATTCAGAAGACTGCAAAGAAGATAAGAATCACCCTGGATCAGTCCATCATAGTCGTCGTTGAGGAGAAGTTAATCGATACAGCAGACGCCCGTACATCTGAGATGATTGGTGTGGGAAAATCCCTCTCAGAGGCTGCCCAGGACAGAGCTAGGAGATATGAAAGGAACTTTCCACCGCCCAAAAGGAGCTCGAACACTTGCGCCATCTTGCCGATTACTATAAGGGTGTTACACAGATAGTTGTTTATTTAAAATATGAGTTCGGTAAAGTTTACGATGAGTTCAAGAAGGAAAGACAGTTGTTAATCTCGAATATAGCCGAATTCCAAGAAGACACTCTCATAGCACTCGCGACATGTAAGGAAATGGAGCGATGGTATGAGAAGGTGCAACAGGCAGTGGAGAGGCTCGAGTTTATTGAGGCAGTCCAGAAAGGCCGAGAAAAGAAAGACCATGACATTCAACTAGTAAGTAAAAGCAGTCTCAATCGCATGAAGCGATCGACCGAATACTGGGCCAAAATGTCTCAAATCCCACATGAAGAAATCCAAGAACAGTGGGCCAGATGTCAAAAGCACTGAGATAAAATCAATAAAATAATGAAAGACATCGGACTCCCTGAGCATGGTACCCTCGATATGTTTATCGACCTAAATGGAATAATCAAGCTGTGCATTGAACAAGATGCGTCATGGGCCGAAGAATGTGCAAAGGTCATCGATGCAAAGCCTGGGCAAGTAAAACAGTTCACAAGACATCCAATTAAATCCAGAGCCATACTTCAGAAGTTGAACTTCAGCCTCGCAAAATATCGGGTGCACATAATAGACATTAGGGGAATCTATGTGGCTCTAATGGAACAACACAGGTTTCCATGGGCCAACACCTATGAAGAACTCTTTATCAGATGGTTCGATTATGAAAGAGTCCACCCTTTCCAAGAAACAACTCGGGTGGACTGTTGAAAGATTGTTAGATGATGACACCACGTGGAGATTCTTGATTAGCTCAAATTGTATTTTACCTTTAATTACTGTTAAGACTTTATATTATAAATAGGAACATCGATCGATGGTCGAAAGGTCAATGGTTGTTGTAATAACTCTTTTCTTTTGGTTGTTGATAATTATTTTGAGACTGCTATGCATTAAGAAGTCCTTCTGGACCAGAGACGAGCTATTTTCATCAGATGTATGTGATTGGAGTTGGAGAAGAATTACTTCCTTTCCTGTTCCATGAATGTTGCAGTAAATGAGTAAGAGCAATTTATTTTGTTGTCAAGTTATCTGGTGCAATGTTTTGATGTTCCTTGCTTTAAATGATGAAAGTAAATCATTGTGCTTCTATGCGATGAATGTCTTGGTAGATGAATTATTTTTCTTACCATGACATTGATTACATTTGTGTTTCTTTCTCTATGCTAAGTAGTTTACCTCAGTTATGTGATTAATGTATCGGTAGATGAATTATTTTTCTTACCCTGATCTTGATCATATATGCATCTTATTTCTGTTAAGTAGTTTTCTCAGACAGCAGTTGGATGCTCTTTCAGTTGAAGTATTATTACTAAGCCCTTTGGCATAGGATCGTTGTCTGCATGTTCGAGTAGCGGGTTATCCCAATCTCGACCCCTTCCCAATAGTTAAAACTCTTGTCCTATCTTCGTCAAGTTGGTTTATACTGGCTTGCATCTCTTGTACCTGCCCCACCTAAGAGAAAATACAGAAAAAAATGTCTTAACCGAAGGAAGAGCATTCACCAGAAAACACAAAAGCTCATCGATAATTTGGCCAGATTGTAAGATCTAGAGAACCATTCCACTCCAAACACTGCAGATTCTAATTGGGCCTCGGTGGCGGGTTTGGTTCCTGCTTTTGAATCAGGGGATTTAAGCCCCGTCAACATACTAATCCAGGTGAATATTGGTGGCCACCCACCTATTCCAACTGGCTCCTCTTGACAGTTGTTATTTCAACACGTTCTTTTGTAATTCTTTGTAATTGTGGGTTCTACACTTTCAGGGCTATATGAAGTCGTACATATCTTCCAGGTGGATATTGGCGGCCATCCACCTAATCCAACTGGCTTATTTTCAAAGTTTTCATGTCAGTACATCTTTTTGTACTTCCAAGGTCGTTTTAGGGCCCGAAACAATCCTTTTTCATATTTCCATGGTAAAACTATAGACAAAGTCAACGTTTGACAAAATAATGTGTATTTCTCGAAAATACCTTTCCAGTGGGCTATCACGTGCCTAAAACAGAGGTCGTATGCAAAATTTATGACCTCGGGAAGTTGATGTACCAACTTACCCATCGAGGCCCACATAACTTTTGGTGTTTCATCTCCTAGGGTTAGGTTTTTGGATGTCTACGGTTTTGGCATTCGTGAGTAATGTTAAAAAGGCCTCTAGAGCCTCATTGTAATCATTTTTCTCAAACGGATATGCATAGTAGCCACATCTCTTCTAAGAGATAGCTACCACCATTCGAGCAAGTTGTTTCTAGTTCTACAATTTTACAGTTTCGGCCTATTTTATTTATTCAATAGAAGTTATTGCTCACTGGATATCTTTTGTTGTTCTCTGTATCTTTGTTTTATTGTATTCAATCTAATATTCCTTTCATTTCGCTCATAAATTTGGATCAAGCCTACAGATCATTGTAGCACAACAAAAAGGAACAACGTAGAAGGAGCAAACCCATGAAGAAAAAGAGACGGTACAAACAACAACAATGGGAAGAGATACTTTCCAAATGAACTAAGGTATGCTACAAATAGACAAGGACACAATGTAGAAACCCTTACAGGATATAGAGAAGTTGGACTTGGTGTTGTCCAAGATTCCATCCAAGGCATTATACAAGCTACAGATTAGTGTCACAAATGAAGTTCAATCAAGGTCCATGACAAATGCGACAAACTTAGAGACAATGAAGGAGGTAAAAGAGATATTGGACATATCCCTCAACCAAGTGTAGCTTGAGAGAGACGAAGAAAAATAGTGCGAGGAGAAATTAGAACAAAGGCTTGAGGAAGTCTTTAAGACTATCGCAAACAACGCACAAGAAGAGGAGGAGTTGAGAACATAAGAGAAGATCCAAAAGATAGTGCATGCTATGGAAAGTTACAGATAGGAAATCATAGACCTAGCAGAGAAGGCGATCCATAACACTTCAATAGAGACAAAGCACAAAGGGAAAAATAGGATGTAGAATACACAAAAAACATTGAAGGGGAGATTAACAGAATGGTGGAACTGTACAATAGTACAGCAAAAAAAACATTGAAGGGGAGATTAACATAATGGAGGAACTGTACAACAGTACAACACAGATGTGGACATAATTGGAAGAAGATGAAAAGATTCAAGAATTAGAACAAAAGTAGGGCAACATAAACATTGTTGTCCAGGACTTGAAGCATAGACACAAAAATATGGGTATATCACACAAGATGAAGAGTGCGCAGGAGACGAAGAACTTGCAGGAAGAGTTGAAGTCAATCTAGATGGAAAAGCAGATAAGGAAGGCTCAGTTGGAGCCATTGTAGGAAGGGGCAGAATTGATGATTATAGAGTTGGAAGCAACAAAGGGCAGGATAGAGAAACTACATGTGGATAGTGTAGAAGTGTTGAAGGAGAAAATTACAACATAGCTGGTAGAAAATATTGTAGAAATAAGTGTGGAAGAAAAATCACAAGTACAAGAGATGACATGCAAATTTTAGGTGTTGAAGAAGTCATTGCAGGAGGAAAACATGGCCTGAATGGATCGGGATGAGCCACAAGTAATTGTTTGGGGCATGTTGGAGCAAACTATCTTGGGGAAATGCACAAAAGTTTTGGAAAAAAGTTAATAAAGGGACCACAAATGGAGAGCGCACTGAAAGTCAAGGAAAAACAGTGCATCGAGAAATAAGGAAAAACAACACAAGGAAGAGGAAAGGAAAAGGAAGAAAGAAATACAACGTGATGAGAAAATGGTTGGATCGTGGACTAGCCACGCACAGGAGGTTATAATGTGGAAAAACCTAATCCACTTAGGGTTAGGGTTTTGATCATGATGTAATGGGTTTAACCCACTTTTTGTATTATAAATATGTGTTGTATGAGGAAGATAAGATACGCATGGATGATATATATTTGGGAGAAGTATCATCTTTTTGGTAGCAATTTTTTTGATAGCGAGTTTTGGAGCTAAACACTAAGTCGATTTTGATAGAGTCATGAGTTGTAACTAAGGGTCAGGTCACAAGCTGTAGAGATTGGTGTGACACTGGTTAGCCTCACCTATACTTATGCATTTATGAACTTATGATGTAATGTGTGCAACACAAGGACTTGGATGAAGATGAATAAAGAAGCATATATTTCCATATCTTTGTAGACATAGCCTAAGGGGGGTGAACCATGGTAAAACATGGTGTCTATGTGTATGTTTCTTTTATGTTTTGATTTATTATGAATAGATGAATGAATGAATCTATTAGAGTTAGAATGCAACGCCCACTAGATCAGTTATGTTAATTTACTGCAGAATGTATGTTAATGAATGGATAGTAGATATGAGGAATATTGAAGTATAAGAATGTCTAACATCCCCATGAGAATCATCCTTTCCACGATTGCAAACATTTGGGTCATGCAATCACCCATAAGCCATCTCGGGTGAGACTGCGTTGTGCACTCTGTGTACATTGTTTCCTTTTGGTCCCTATAAGGGTCGATGGTTTCTAGGGTTTTGTTGGAGAACTAAGGTATAACTTGGGTCAGCCCATACATCCAACATGAGGTATCTCTAGTATTTCATAAGTATTGAACAAGAGTTTTAAGAGACCTCAACCCTTCATCAACTTCCATGTTTACATTTTCCAATTATGGGTTGTAGTTTGGTGTGCCTTCCTATGGTGGTGTCAGGTTTTGGTTTTATCCAAGTTCCATGTTAATTAAGTTTGTTGCAATTTAGTAATGGAAAATATAATTTAGGTTTATTTTTTAAATGTTTAAACATATTAGGAAATTTTAAAAAAATGAAATTGCATCCAAATACATACCTAGAATCAATTGGAGACGACGTCGGGAGAGTGTGGACACCATGCCAACAAAGTGATGCCAACAATTTGCTCAATATCCCATGAAAACACGTAGTGCAGTTGGCCTATTGGTGAAATAGACCGACTGCAACCCCTTTTAAAAAATGGAATAGAGGAACACACAAGCATTCCTAGAGCGCGTGCACATTCCTACTGAGGGGATGACTTGGTGTCCTCAATGGAGGTTTGGGGATTGTTGAGCCTATCACATCAAGAATGTGTACATGTTCTTAAGAATGCACACACATTTGAGACGATGTCAAGAGATTGTGGAGACCATGTCAACGGAGTAAGCGCAACAAATTGCTTGATATCCCTTGAAAACACGCAATGTGGTTGGTCTATTGGAAAAATAGACCAGTCGTGGCCTCTTTTAAAAACTGGAACAGAGGAACGTGCAAGTGTTCCTAGAGTGCATGAGTGTTCCTACCGAGGGGTTGACTAAGTTTCCTCAGTGGAATATTGGGGATTGTTGAGCCTATCACATCAAGAATGTGTACACGTGTTCTTAAGAATGCGCACATATTTGAGACGACGTCAAGAGATTGTGGAGACCACATCAACATAGTGAGGTAAACAATTTGCTTAATATCTCTTGAAAACACACACCGTGGTTGGTCTATTGGCAAAATAGACTAGTCGTGGCCTCTTTTAAAAACTGGAATAGAGGAACGTGCAAGTGTTCCTAGAGTGCATGAGCCTTCCTACCGAGGGGTTGACTAAGTGTCCGCAGTGGCAGTTTGGGGATTGTTGAGACTGTCACATCAAGAACATGTAGGTGTTCTTAAGAACACGCACGCATTCAAGACGATGTCAGTAGAGTGTGGATAACACGTTAGCAAAGTGAGGGAAACAATTTGCTCAATATCCCTTGACAATGTGTGGCGCAGTTAGTCTATTGGTGAAATAGGTTGGGCGTGGCCCCTTTTTAAAAATGGAGCAAAGGAACACACATGTTTTCCTAGAGTATGCGTGTGTTCCTATCGAGGGGATGACTTGGCATTCTCGGTGGTGGTTCAAGGATTGTTGAGCCTATCACAACAAGAATGTGTACGTGCTCTTAAGTATGCGCACACATTCCTACGTGAGCATGTTCATCCTCACCCCGTTGCCACTTTTTTGTCCACCAACTTCTTGCAGACACCCATAATCTCTTTCACATTCTTGCATGGCCACCAATCAATCAATCAACAACAATTTGAAAATACAAGCTTTTGAGTTTGAGTTTCGATAGATTCTTTGCAAAAAAACATAAATTTAGGCTAATTTATACCTTAAATTCATTCAAAATTATTGAAACTGAGTTCAATACTATTCAAATCTATGCAAATTCAATGACGCTAATAAATGTGGAAAAGGTACTCGCATCCCCTTTGTCATACATGATCGTTCGTTCTTCACTGTTCATGTATCCCTCCCTATCTTGAAAATAAGAAGATATTTATGTAGTTGAATTCTCTCATGGATTGCATTTGCAATGCGAAAGAGAAGCAACCAGATAATATAAAATTCAAAACATGAAACATTGTGCATTTAACTATTCCATCTCATACTCATTTGTTGTCACCTGCATAGGAAAACATCCATGAATTTCTTTTCCTCTTTAACATTTGCAAGAAAATTAACATTATTGAATTCATGCATTCATACAAGAAAATTCCTATTTGTAATGAGAAAAATATAAATGATGATTTAGAATGTTTTAAATTTAATATTTAACATATATTTGAAATATACGGGTGGCACGCGTGGGTCAACCCTCTCCATATACGACCTGTAAACCTGCGGGGGCAGTGTATACGGTGTTTGTTGCGGAAAATATTAAATTTGGTTATATGAAGTTTTAAAAACCGGTCTTGACGGGCGTTGAAGCGTTCAATTTTCAGCACTCCCTTTCACATGTATCTGAATCTCTAGGATCGAGATTCAGATACCCAAGTTGCAATTTAAGAAAAACAATAAAACACATTGACTTTACACTCTTTAGCATCTTCGAGATACTAACCCAAGTGGAAGTTAAGTCTTGCAGTTTTTTAAAAACAATAGAACACATTGAACAAATACAAAGACTAAGTGCTTGACACGGCTTAATTTTCACACACTTTCCTTCTTATCGCTGGATGCCAGTCTCACTCCAGTGGGAATTTAGCATTGAAGTTCTAAAAACAAAATAAAAAGCATGACCAAAGTACAAAAAGCGAGTACTTTACGACATACACAAACCAATTTCTTGGGACGTTCAATTTTTTTCATAAGCTTTTCTCCTTAATTTTCTCTTTTCGCTATTATATGCCAAGTCGCGCAAAATGCCAACGATGTGCAACGAAAGTCTCATGCATAGCATTAATAAACCAATCGGACCCGCTGATTGACTTATTTTTATCCCATCTCACATGCCGCGAAATGCCAAAATCTGCAACAATAGTCTTCGCATGCACTATTTTAGTGTTACGGTAAAAAAAAAAAACACACTGTTTCACATGCGTGTACGAAGCTTCCACATACTCAGTCAAGTGGGGTGCTGACGTTAGGAGAGAGTGACGTTTAACGCTTGTCCGGGAACGTTTCCCAAGGTGGTAAAACCTCTTATAACAGTACTATTATAATTATTTTACATTAACATAATAATACACTTTTTATTTTTCATCATTGTAGTGGTTAAGAACTAGGTTTATTTAAAGTTTATACTTATTTTACATTAACATAATAAAATAATGGTTAATAAAATATAATGTTTATGTTAACATACCATTTCAATAATATTAATAAAATATAAGGTTTCAATTAACGTAATATTTCAATAATATTAATTAAATATAAGGTTTAAATTAGCGTAATATTTCAATATTTACATAAACTTAAAATTAATTTTAAATTATATTTTTTTATAATATAAAATAATATAATTTTATTCTTTATATGTGTTCATGCAGTATGTTTTTTAAATATTATATTATAATGTAAAAATTATACCAACTACATATAATAATGATTAAACATAGTAAATTTTAATTATATAATTTACTTATTACATCAATAAATGTTTATATCTCCATTTTTGCTTCGAGCAAATTTGTTTATATTTCTATTTTTTCTTTGAGTGAAGGTAGATAAATAAACTTACATTACAAAGTTACACGTAACATTATAAAATTGATATGAATGCATACGTTTACAAGATTTATAAAATAGTAAACGTAGCATTCGTGGTCGTAGTAGTCGTACTTGAACGAATGTCCCTATTAAATTATTTATCAAAGATTCCGTCTAATGTACAAACAATTATTATACTGTAATTTGCATGGGACTATGGAGAGGATACCGAACTCTACGTCATGGAGGACATGGAACAAACGCTTCAGTTTTCTGGTGCTCTAGGAAAAGATATGTTAATTTTTACGTAGAAAGGTGTACACCTATTGACAATAGGCATATTTAATAGGTTTTTAGTGCTTAATCAGTTTTCTATGGACAAGATTAAATATTGATAGAATATTTTTAGTCGTCCCAATAAATCAATGGTTGTGATTTCAACCACTAACTTCCTCACTATTATTTAGGCATCTGTTTACATGTTTATTTTTTTACTTTTACTTGATCATATTTAAAATTTACTATGGTGGCTAGCTGATTGCCAGGTCTGAGTGATTAGAGTTTCATTTTATGGGCCAGCCAAAACCTTTCGGCGTTCACCAGCCATGAGTTTGCGGCTATGCTAGTATATGAAGAGTCGTGATCACAACATTAAACCTCAATCAACTCAAACCGGGGGTATGGGGTAATACTAATTTAACTATCCGAGTTCCAGATCTTGAGAGATTGAAATATTAAAGAAATACATGGCTTTCAACTATCTTCCTTACATTCAAGGTTAAGAAATATTGTCAATGGACCCCATGTAGTAATTCTTAGTTCGTTTGGGGGGAGTAAACATATATGAATTTATATGTTTACTCCTCTTCAACTTCCTTCATGGTTGGTTTGTCTTGTCTCTTCTCATGTAGGCAACCCAACGCCAAACATGTAAACGCCTTCATTGTATCCAAATCACCTGAGATGAGTCTCAAGTCAAGCAAGAATCCATAGCCTTCATAATCTCCTCCTCTAATGATGTATCCATCATATAAATCGTCAATTCCACATGATCTGGCCCTTGAGAGAATTATATGGCCTTTCAAGATGTCACAAGTTTCAGTAACACAATTTCGAAGACTCGTAAATTTGGAGAATAGACATATTGTACACACCAAATACTATTTTACGTATCTTTATTATTCAATAAAGCATATATTTATACATGAATTTTTCCTCAACAACATAATAAACTCATGAGGGAATCTCTCAACCACACACACATAAATAGGATTTGATAGTTTGTGAAGATCTCTCACAACTAACTACATCTAACAAACCCAAACCAATCTCTAAAGTAAGCATTAATTATAACATGAAGTGGTAAACATTGCTATTATTAGTGATCTGATAGCCACAGTGGTATTCACGATCCATGTAGGCTAGGATTCCCTAAATGCGGGTGGAAATGTGCATTAAATTCATTTCTGCAACCCTGGAAAGGCTAGAGTATGGGACCTTGGTGTTCAGTTTATCATCTAGTCTGTAGGCTAAGGAATGGATATATGCAAGGCATTCTGTTATATTGAGATAAATATTTAAGTGAGTGCTATATTAAAGAAACTTGTTCTTTTGGAGGTGATGATACAAGGTACTCTTAGGAATTGTTGGAACACTAAGAGGTGGGGGGTTGAATCAATATGAGTGTTTTATACCACTTTTAACTACAATATATATTCTTTCACTTTATCAACAATGTTCAACAATTTATCATCAATGTGTCATCTATGATTGCATTCAA
>SNQJ01S0014528.1:0-12152 GCA_010110895.2 Picea sitchensis | reverse complement strand
GGATGTTTTCGAAGAAGGCCAAAACAAAATTTTGAAGGTAGGGATTCAAGAGTGTATTCATGAGACTTTGCAAGGTATATGGGCCATTGCAAAGTCCAAAAGGAAATACCAAGAATTCATAATGGCCTTCATGAGTCCAGAAAAAATTATTTGGAATATCTACTTCATTCATCCTTATCTAGTGATAACTGGAGAAAATATCTAATTTAGTGAAGAAACATGCTCCTTGGAGTTCATCGAATAGATCACCAATGATAGGAATGGGAAACTTGTACTTAATGGTCAATTTATTAAGGAAGAAACAATATGGACATATGCACCACAAACCTTGTTTTTTCAAGACCATCACAACATGGGATGAATATGGGATGGCACTTAGGTGAATGACCCCTTCCTCCAACAATCTCTGTATTTTTTTATTTTATTTCATTTTTTTGATAAAATGGATACATGTATGGGCATACATTGGGGGGTTGACTGCCAGGAAGGAGAGGGATGAATTGATCATGCTCACCTCAGGGAGGGGGGTAATTATGTGGGCATCTCAAAGACCCTGTGGTACTTTTCCAAGACCAATTGCAGATCAGGATGGACTGCTGGAGATGATGGATCACTGACTTGGATAGAATTAAGTTGATAAATCACACCATGGTGGCCCTTATTCAAGAGTTTCTCCATCCTGTGAGAATTGATAATTTCTGGAGAGCCGAATTGTAGGCCTTGGAGGGTATAGATGTGATAATATTGAGTAAATATCATATATAACTCATGATAATCCATGGTAATCAATCCCATTGTGAGAAGCCATATAACCCCCAAGACAATATCAAAACCTCCCATGGCGATGGAAAACATGTGAGTCTTCAGGTGATAGTTTCCCATTTGAAGTTTGGCATTCTCACACCGACCCCCACATTTCATTATACTACCATTAGCTATGAGGATTTGAAAATTTGAAACTAGGCAAAAAAAGCAGTTGACATCCTCAGCAACCCTACAATGAATAAAATTATGGGTGCTAACACTTTCAATCAACACCACGGTCGGCCTATGTTTGATGTAGCCTTTGATTTTTAAGGTATGTGGAGAAAATATACCCATGAGGGAAAAGAGAGATATGATAGGTTCCTCTAGTTCCACATGCGATGTGACATGATTGGGGATGGGGAAATTTAGCCGTGTTTCCTTTGTTTCAGTGGCATCACTTTTCAGGTTGTCCTTTGTGGAGGTGGATTTTGAACCATCAATTTGGAGGAAATTGTTTTCATGACATTTATGGCCCGATGAATACTTTTCATCATAGTAATGGTGAAGGCCTTGCTACCTTCATTCAACCATTTCTGCTGGAGATACCTGCAGATTTTAACACTGTACAATTATTTACTGCAAACAATTTTTTAGTAAAAGAACATAAAGGATACAATGGAAAATACACACATTACACAAATATTTTTCCCTTGGAAACCCAAACTGGGAAAACCAGCATATTCTATATTCATTCACCATCATACATTTTTTACAATACAATATACATATAGGATATGGTGACATCCAAAACCCTAACCCAATGACCTTGATTAGTCAACAACCCTAATTCCTTTACCGAAAATAGAAAACCATCGATAAAAACCATGTTTCGAAAAATCTCCCAACAATGGACATGAAAATCAAGGCGACATGAAAAACAAGGAAAAAAGGCAACATGTTTCCCGAGGAGAAAAAAAACTTTTGGGGGTGCTTTCCCTGAAGGGGGGGCCTAGCAGACCCCCCTCAAACCCCCCTGCACGCCCAGTGCAACATAGCAGACACTTAGGCTAGTCATGCAAAGAATATAACACATGCCCAACATTCTCCCACTTGTTGTTTTCTTTGCATACATGGGGTTACAAGGTTACATAGTCAACAATACAGGGAAACAATGTCGATAGATCCTCTACACCAAGAGAACTTCCCAATGCTCATAGATTTTGTTAATGAATCTGCAACATTCTTCAAAGTGTCCACCTTCATCAACAACACTTTCTTTTCTTCAACCATGTCTCTCACAAAGTCATATTGAAAATCAATATTCTTTGTCTTTGAATGATAAGTCAGGTTCTTCACCAGAAAAATTGCACTCTGACTATCACAATCTATCCTTACAACTTGTTGTAAGGAGAATCTAGAGGAATATCCTTCTAGAAGTGGAAGCTTATATTAGGTCTTCTTACATTTGACTTATTCTCCCTTATTGCTAGGCCTTCTTAATATTGGCCTTTATTACATGGAAATATATTATTCTACCTACATGAGGTGTTAGGAAGGTTAGGTCCCTAACATCTCCCCCCCCTTAAAAAAATCCTTGTCCTCAAGGCTTGAGATGAGGAAATTGTTGCAGAATGGCAGTCGGTTACCAATTGGCATATGCTAGAGTGGTATCTTTACATTGGACTAATACTTTCTTGATGGTGCGCTGATGTAGACAACGCTCACACTGGTCCATAACTTATTTTGGTTGTAACCAGATGGATCCTTCTTCATCCAACTTGGGAAGGTTGGTTTGAGTTTGGCACTTAGTTCCAATCACCTTCGTTAAGTAGGAGACATGAAAAACATGATGGATCTTAGAATGATTGGGCAAATCTAACTGATAGGACACCTGTCCCTCATTCTTGAGAACGGTATAAGGACCATCAAATTTGGGCGTCAATTTCTAACAATGGTCAGCCTTGAGGGAATTTTTCTTATAAGGTTGCAGTCGAAGAAAAACCTGGTCTCCTTCAGCAAATTGATGTTCCGAGCAACCTTGATATTTTTGTTGCTTCATGTGATTCCAGGCCATGACCAAATTATCTTTGAGTGTACGGAGAATAACCTCTTTAACTGTAAGTGTTTGGCCAACCACTTGGACCTTCAAGACACCTGGAAGGTATGAGAGAACTGAAGGTGGATTTTGTCCATATATTTCTTCAAAAGGAGTCATGCAGGTAGTTGTATGGTAAGAAGTGTTGTACCACCATTCAACTAGTGGTAACCATTGAGCCCACTGATTTTTCCTTTCTGATGCAAAACACCTCAAATATGTTTCCAAACACTTGTTGACAAATTCAGTTTGACCATTATTCTGGGTATGATAAGTTGTGTTGAGATGCAATTGGGTGCCCTGTAGCATGAACAATTCTTGCCAAAAATTGCTGGTGAAAGTGGGGTCTCGATCATAAACAATAGAATGAGGCATCCCATGAAGCTTGAAGACCTGATCCATGAAAAGTTGAGCCAGATTGGAGGCAACAAATGGGTATTGAAGAGCACAGAAATGAGCATACTTGGAAAGACAATCAACAACCACCATGATGACTAATTTATTTCCTGATTTAGGCAATCCCACAATAAAATCCATAGAGATATCCCTCCAAATAGCAGGTGGAATCGGTTTTAGTGTTCTAGGATCTTTGACTCTTTCGCCCTTGTGGCATTGAAAAACATTACAATCTTCCATAAAATTGTGAACATCCTATTTCATACCATCCCAGAAAAAAGAACGTTTGACCCGGTCATAGGTTTTGGTAAACCTGGAGTGCCTAGTTGTGGGTGTAGCATGAAGCTCAGAAAGTACCATGGATTTAAGTTGTGATTATTTACTTAAATACAAACAATCTTTGTATCAAATCTCATCATTGTTCCAAGAGTACCCTGGGGAAACTGGAGAATTGGCCTACAATTGTTGTATCAGATGCGAAATTTTGGGATCTTGTAGTCATTCCTAGTGAACAACTTGGAGCCAATGTGGTACAGTGAAGGAGAGGGGAAAAAGGGACCCTTCATCTTCATATTTTATTGAAAGTGCATCAACAACCACATTATATTTTTCTTTCTTATAAATGATCTTATAATCATATCCAAAGACCTTAGTCACCCATTTTTGTTTCTCTGGGGACGAAGGGCATTGTTCCAGAAAATACTTGAGCCTTTGATGATCTGTCTTAATTTGGAAGCATTACCCCAATAGATAATAGAACCAAATATCCACTACATGAATAATATGCAACATTTCCTTTTCATATATTTATTGGCCCAAATGTCGCTCTGACAGTTGTTTGCTAGTAAAGGGTAAAGGTTGACCATGTTGCATAAGGATTGCTCCAATTCCTCTCTTGGAAGCATCACATTTGAGGACAAAGGTGTTTGTGAAATCAGGAAGGGCCAAGACTGGAGTGGTGCACATGGTCACCTTCAAGGTTTGAAAGGCCTGATCATCCGTTGGATTCCAAGTGAAAGAATTATTTTTGAGGAGAAAAGTGAGAGGTGTCGTAATCTTTCTATAATTCTTAACAAACTTGCGATAATACCATGTTTAACCCATAAATCCACACAATATTTTGAGAGTCTTTGGGTGAGGCCAATCCTGCATAACTTCAATATTCTTAGGATCCACCCTGACACATGTCGTGCAAACAATATGACCCAAGTACTCGGCTTCCAAGGCGCCAAAAGCACATTTAGATTGTTTGAGGAAAAGTTGGTGTTGAGAGAGTAGATGTAGAACTCGATCCACATGAGGAATATGGGTTGTCCAAGTTTTACTATAGATGAGGATATCATCAAAGAAAACTAAGACAAAATGACAGAGAAAAAGATGGAAGGCATGATTCATGAGGCTTTGGAAAGTGGAGGGAGAATTACAAAAACCAAAGGGAATGACCAAAAACTCGTAGTGGCCCTCATGAGTTTTAAATGTAGTATTAGGAATGTCTACCTCATTCATACGTATTTTGTGGTAGTCAAAACGAAGATCAAGTTTAGTAAAGAACTGGGCACCACTCAATTCATCTAAGAGGTCATCAATGATAGGAATGAGAAATTTGTCTTTGATGGTGATTTTTTGAGGGCGCAGAAGTCAGGACACATGTGGAAAGATACTTCTTTCTTAAGGACCATGACCATAGGATAAGAGTAGGGGATCATACTAGGATGGATAACACCTGTGGTGAGTAATTATTGAACAATTTTCTCAATTTAATTTTTCTAGGAAAAGGGATGACGATAGGGACGAACATTGAGAGGAAGGCTACTAGGGAAAAGGGGAATGGAATGATCATGAACACCACAGGAAGGAGGAAGTCCCTGGGGAGTGGAAAAAACAACTTCATGTTTGGAGAGGATGGACTGGAGGTCCTGTGGTATAGAGGGTGTCTCAGTGGCATGAATGGCATGGAGCTGTTCAATAATGCCATAATGACCTTTTTTTAGGAGATTTTCCATGCGATGGGAACTGATGATATCTGGGAAATTGGCGTTGATGCCTTGGAACATATATTGTTATCCCTCCTGGTCCAATTGCATGGTTAATTCTTTAAAATCCATGAGAATGGGACCTAGACTCCTTAGCCATTCTGCACCCAACACAATGTCACAACCACCCATGTCGATAGAAAACATATGATATTTCATGTGGTACTGACCAATTTGGATACACACATTTTCAAAACACCCCCATATTTCATGGACCCGCCATTGGAAATCATGATTTGAAAATTATTGACTRCAAAKATATAGCAATTAGTTTCTTGGGAAATGCGGTGATGAAMAAAATAATGGSTGCTTCCACTATCAACAAGGATGATGACCTTCTGATGCTTAATGTAACCAATTATCTTTAGGATTTGAGGAGCAGAGAACCCAGTGAGAGCATTCATGGAAATGACCGATTCAACTTCAGGAGGGTCGGAGGGTGGGATCATGTCAGTGGGTTTAGGTGACTCGGCCACAGGGGGGGCCATGACATCATCTTCTGAAACATCCTTGGAGATGGCCATAAAAATATTTTTTTCCTTACACTTGTGCCCGGGAAAATATTTTTCATCACAATTATAACAAAGGCCTTTGAGTTGGCATTCATCCATTTCTTCCCTAGTCAATTTCTGGATATTTAGTGGAGTGGAAGGAGGAGTGGGAATGACTGGTTTAGGGAGAGGAATAAAGGAGGGTTTTTGGGTTTGAGATGAGACAACATGTTGTGCTTCCTTATCTATTTTAGTATCTTCCACCCAAATCCAATGCCAATCCATGAGGACATGGGCACAAATCTCATCCTTGAGGCCATTGATAAAACATTCTCGTAAAAAAACATCAGACATGCCCTATGTACGGAAATACAATCACTCAAAAGTGGCTATAAAGTCTTCCACTATGCCATATTGTTTCAACTTTGTCAAATGACCTTAATGGTTGGTGTCAGTGTCAAAGAATTCATAAATATCTTCCACAAATTTTTTCCAAGCCACATACCCTAGACGTGAAGTTTTTCTCCATTGCCACCATTGCCAACGTTCTTGATTTATATGGAGAACACCATATCGAAGTTTGGCCAACTCATCTATAATTCCATTCAAAGAGAAATAATTTTCCATTTGAGTTACCCATCGAGTGGGATTCGAGCCATTAAATTTGTTCACATCTACACGTGGAAGGCGTAGGTCACACTGAAAGTCATGGGGTTGAAAAGTCTAGGAATTAGAGGAAGTTTCACCTTCAGAGTGAAATGGTGGGTCAGAGGAGGGAAGATATGTAGGGATATTCAACTTGGCGCAGATCATGGTAGTGAAGGATGCAAGCTGGGTAGAGAGGTCATGTTTGATGTTTTCCATTTTGGCGTCTATGGAGGAATGCATGTTTTTATTGACGGTGGAAAAATTGGCATCTATGGAGGAATGCATGTTTTTATTTATGGTGTAAAAATTGACACTGAGTTTCCTCACTTCCTATTAGGTCTCTGTGAAATTAGAGGACAATGAATTGAAGCGAGCTTCCAAGTCTTGGCTACGGGTGTGGGCTATGATGAAGAGGAAATATGAAAAGGGACGGGTGGGACCACAGAGAAAATGGGTTATGGGTGAAGTGTGTTAGTGTCAGAAGTCACTCCTGGATTGCGGTAGGAGTAGAGCCTGATGCCCATCAGTTTTATGTCACGATTGGTTTATAAAAGGGTGATCTACTGGGAGTAAACTCAATACAATATCATTTTAACTCAGAATTCTGGACTGAGGCTATGCATGGACAGGTGAGGTATTAATCTAATTTCAGTCAGTAGGTTGCAGTAAAGGTGAGCGGAAGGAAGACATCTGTGAGAAAGTGCAAAGGTCTTCTGTGAGCATCAAGCTTTCAACAGCCCGAAGAGGAAGAATTTAAACACAAGAACATTGAAAGAAATCATGACAGCATTACAACAAACATTATATAACACTATCACAATGCTTCATGTGACTCAAACAATCATAAACTCTTTCAGCATTAGATGGAAACCAGATGGAATAAGAAGTTGACTATCATTAGACAAGAAACTTCACATATAGATACATAACTAGGGAAAACCGGTGCTTCATTAAAACTATATAACATGGAGCTTAGCTCTACCAACGATGGATACCCAAATGGAAAAAATGCCTTCATATACTTGGAGCCAAACCCAACAGCAGCCTCGAGCTACTGCATTGAAGGCATTATGTCTGCATGTTTACTGGTAGACTGTGCATGCAGTCTCTAGACCATTGTGCACTTCGGTTAGACGCCACTGTGTTTCAGAACGGGCCTGCAAGAAGTTGACAAGCTGACAGTCCTCTCCTGTACTTTCCATTTATGGTGGAAACAATGTCCACCCACCACCAACCGCTTCAATAACTTCTTCCTTGGGATTGGAAACGGCCTCGGTCAACTATGCACCTTTGGGACATGGAGGTATTCTCATGCTACCACCTTGATCTGCTAAACGGCTTCATGGTAAGATGTGGAGGAAGATGTGAAGAATGGGGCACCTGACGGGAAGGGACGAATGAGTGGTGACCAGGTAGGGGTGATTTGGCATACCAGGTGTGGAAGTGAGACAAGAAGAGGCCAATGGATGGATGTGGAAGATCTTGTGGGGGTCACAGAGATACAGTGGTGGGATGTGATTTGTCGAGGGAGAACACGTCTCTTATAATGGGACGACATGGTAGGGTGAGGGACAGGCGTGGGAATACAAGAGGGAGTGAAACATAAATTAAATGCCACGAGGGTGAGTGGAAGGCAAATGTGGCATAACAAGAAAAGGGGGAAGTGAGTGATCTGACTGGTGGACAGGAGGCCTAGTGGAAGACAGGTGGCAAGATGAGGGGGGGCGATGCAAGGGAAAGGCACCATGATAACACTGGGGCAAACACTGGAAAACCACCCATATCATACCCCCCCATCATTAAAGGTAGAACGACCAGGGGTGGTCCGGAATGGGACCTCAACCGTAGATCTGGGCACGGATCACCTGACCCTCCAGATTCACACACTGGAAAACTGTCATATCGGACCCCCCCCTCCCCCCCCCACTCATTAAAGGTAGGACAACGAGAGGGGTCCGGAATCGAATCTGGTCCGAAGATCTAAGCGTGCATATTCTGACCACCCAGATCTATGTGCTACATAATCCAGAGCGCTTATGTGCCCCCGACTTAGGATAAGTGGGTTTTTGATCCATTCTTTGCCACTTTTTCACCAAAGAGGGAACTTCATAGGAAAACACCCCTCATACAAAATTATGTGCTAACATTAGGCTCCATGGGGGATGGCTTTCTCCCTATGAGACGCTGAGAATTATTTTGTAGATTCAGTGCCTTTCTATTGGGCTATGGAGTCATTATTAAAAATGAAAAATAAACTGAAAAACAATATTTACCAACACAGAGGAGCCATGTGTGGCTCAAAAGAAACATTTCTTCATAAAATGCCCATTTACAGGGCCATTGAAAATTTCCTCACCCTCCAAATCCTGCAACCTGTAAGTATTATTTGAAAACACTTCAGCAACCTTGACGGGCCTGATCCATAGGGCTTTGAATTTGCCATGTTTTCCCTTGATTTTCTTGGGAGCATCCCATTTAATACCAGGTCTCCCAGTTGAAAATCCTCTTTCTTGGCCCTCATGTCAAAGACCTACTTGATCTTCTATTGATGATTGTGAGCTATGTTCATTACCTGCTCTTTGGTTTGTTGTACTTCCACCAGTTGATGAATTCTTCTGACCATATGATCTGGCTATGCTTCATAATATTGAAATAATTTAGCTACAGGTAGAGCCAGTTGAGTGGGAAAAACAACTTTTGTCCCATAAACAAGTTGAAAAGGGGAAGTGCCTAGGGATTTCTTTGTTTTCACTTAGTCAGCCCATAGAGTGAATTTGATTTTTGAGTCCCAGGCCTTCTTATTATCTTCCAACAATCGTTTAATGAGATTAATCAGGATTTTATTGGAAGACTCTGCCAGTCCATTTCCTTGTGGATAATAGGGAGTGGAACAAACCAGTGAAATCTCAAAATACTCACAGAGCCTCACTAGAGGCTCAGACCTGAAAGATGCAGCATTATCAGTGACAATTCTACTAGGGAATCCAAGCCTTGCTATGATATCCTCCAGGAAGCTGATGATAACTTTGTGTGAAGCACTCCTGGTGGGGATAGATTCTATCCACTTGGTGAGATAGTCAGTTGCAGTCAAGATCCATCTGTGTTGGCCACTTGGTGAAATAGTCAGTTGCAGTCAAGATCCATCTGTGTTGGCCACTTGAGGAAGGATGAATCTCTCCAATGAAGTCCAACCCCCATTGCTGAAAGGGTACTACAGCTACTACAGGTTTTAGTGGTAGAGATTTGAGCTACTTCTTTCTTGAGAACCTTTGGCATTTGATGCAGGCTCTCACCTCTCTGCAGACATTAGTGAATAAGGTGGGCCAGTAGTACCCAACCATGAGAATCTTGTGGGCTATGGTCTTCCAAAAATGGTGTCCCCCACAAAGGCTGCTATGGAAATCAAATGTCACTTTCTGGGCCTCCTGTGGGTTCAGACACATTAGAAACACCCCTAGAGGGTCTTTCCAGTACAAGACTTGGTCAATAAGGCAATATTTGACTGCTTTCAGCTTTAAATCTCTTGTCTTACTCTTCCCCATTTCATCAGGGGGCTTTAATTCTAGCAAAAAATATATGATATCTCTATACCAGGTGCACTCTGCTAGTGGAGGACTATCTTGAGGATTTCCATCAGACAATTCAGCCTGCTGATTTCCTGAGCAACCATCGATGAATTTAACCCCCAAGGATTTGGAATTTGATTCAGCCAGCATCTTGTCTAATCCCTACCCTTTAACCAACTTGGTTGGCTTAATCTCCAGGTCAAACTCAAGGATCTTGGAAATCCACTTGCTTCTTTTCCCATCTATGTCAGGTTGAATGAGAATGTCCTTCACAGAAGATGAAGGAACATATGAAATGATTTTGTATGAATAACATAGACTCTGAATGCTTTAAGGGCCTTAACCAAGGCATAAGCTTGCTTCTCCATGATGTCATATTTGACCTCTGCATCTCTTAATGTCCCGCTGAAAAATGAAATGGGCTACTCTAGCCCTTCAACATTATTCTATAATAGAACGGTTGCTACTGTATCAAAAGAAGAAAAAAAAAAAAAATAGGAAATCCTTGGAATAATCAGGACTGATCAGCACAGGTGCCTCATTCAAAGATTTTTTTATTTGGACAAAGGATTCTCTGGGTTCAACAGTCCATTTTACTTCATTTCCCTTTCTGAGCATGGTTGTGATGTGCTTCACCAACTCAACAAAATTTGAGACAAACCTCCTCAGAAAGTTAATCTTCCCGAGGAAAGCCTGGACTTCCTTCTTGGATCTGGGAAGTGGCAGGGTCTCAATTTCCTCCACCCTGCTGGGATCAATTCTCACTCCCTCTGTTGATACTATATGGCCTAACAAATTTCCCTCCTCCATAGAAAACACATATTTCTTGGGGTTTAAGGAAAGGCCAAACCTTCTTCATTTCAAGAAAACCTTCCTCAAGTGACAACAATGCTTTTTATCAGATCTGGAGAAGACAATGATGTCATCCAGATAGATCACCACAAACTGATCTTTCTCCCCAATGAAGGCTATGTCCATGGCTCACTAAAATTTTTCTCCTGCATTCATCAATCGAAAAGGCATTTTGGCATACATGAATGTGCCCCAAGGAGTGGTGAAGGCATTTTTTTCTCTATCCTCTGGTAGGACTGATATCTGATTGTAGCCAGAAAAGCCATCAATCATGGATATCCTAGATGCACGAGTTACCCTCTGCAATATGTGCTCCATCTTAGTTAGGGGGTAATTGTCCTTTCTTGAGCTCCTGTTCAGGTTCCTGAAATCAACACAAAGTCTGATTTCTCCACTCTTCTTCCTTACTACCACCAGATTATCCACCCACTCAGAATATCTAAAAGGGACTATGATTTGAGAATTAAACAACTTCTTTACTTCTTTCTCCATGACAGGTAGCAACATCGGATTAATCTGTCTTAGCTTCTGCCTGAATGGCTTAGCCTCTTCTTTCAGTGGGATCTTATTTGCAATGAAAGTTGTGTCATATGTCTTGAGGTCTTCATAGGTCCAGGCAAACACATCAACAAATTATTTTAATAACTCAACATACTCGGCTCTCTGCCCCTTTGATAGGCTGCTTGACAACTTGACGAACTTAGGATGCTTCTCTGTGCCAATATTGCATTTAGTTACATCAACATCCCCATTTGAAACCTCACCCTTCACTACCACATCATTCCCATTGAACAATCTTTCTAAAGGAACTAGTCCCTTTGGAATGTGATTGCCAGGCAACTCAACAATACGGTAATTAGCAATTTTATTTAAAAATACATCAGGGTGAAGATCACCTTCGGGATCAGGATCCTGATCAATGTGCAATGAAGAGAACTCATGATCCAGGTGGATATTGGTGGCCACCCACCTTTTCCAAATGGCTCAAAACAGTTTTCTGGCCATTTTGGCAATTTACTATTTTTAGCAGGTTTTAACTTCCAGGGCCATTTTGAGGGTCCAAATGAAGGTTTTTTGAGATAGAGGTTCTCAATGATATTTGAAGGCATGATTGATCCCCCATAATGAATCTCCTTGACAATACCTTTCCAACGAGCTATCACACGCCTAAAACAGAGATAGTATGCAAAAGTTACGACCCCGAGAAGTTGATGTACTCACTTACCCAAACGGGGCCCACATGACTTTTGGCGCTTCATCTCCTAGGGTTAGGTTTTTGGATGTCTAGGACTTTTGGCATTCCCGTTTATTGTAAAAGGGCCTT
>SNQJ01S0014527.1:92964-120696 GCA_010110895.2 Picea sitchensis | reverse complement strand
CATAATCTAGTCATGATCTAGTCTATATAACTATGTTGATGCTACCGGCTGAATGGTATGTTTTGTGCTCAAGACCATTACCTGTAATACCTCCCTAGATAGGAGGGAGTGTTGATATTATGGTAGTTGTGAGAGGTATTTACCTCCACGTGTAAACCTGACAAGGATAGAATACTTTGGGAGACAAGAAGAAACCCTAATGAGTTGGCTAATAAACCTAGAAGACTTGTCGGCTCAAGAAGATAATTTATATTAGGTTATTAGCCTCCAAGAGAAGAAGTTGACCAGAAATAATAATATATACTGAACAGACAAATACCCAGAATGAGAAGTCGACCCAGGTAGTTAGCCAGAATTAGTATAAATACAGGAGGCCAGTTCTGATTCTGGCAGGCAGTCTCAGAATTGCAGAGCAACAACTTGTGCGCATTGCAGTGCCCGGTCTTGTGCGCAGGTTTGAGTAGATCTGCCATTGCAGCTGCTGTAGCTAGCAGATCACCTTTGGCTTGGACTATCTCTTGTTTAGGGTTTGGACTATCTGATCATCTCTTGTTGATGCGCTATCCTTGGGGAAAGGTGCGCTACCCTTTGTTTGGCTATCTAACCTAGGGTTTGCTTCCGAAGTGATTCTCTATCAAGGTTAAGGTGCTTGGAGGGTGGCTTCGGCCTATAGTTGGGTTACAAGGGTATTTTCAATGGTAAAACGAGCACATCCACTTATATTCTAACATGTGGGTCATTATTTCTATAAATCATCAAATGGCATGTCAAAAAGAGTCAAGTCATAAGTCTAGGTGGAATGGTTTTTTGTGGATATCATGGGACATTATGACACATTATGAAAGGAAAAGAGTCATCAAAGGTTATTATGGAATATTTGATATCTTTCAAATGCTTATGGTACTTGACTTGCAAAAGGTACACACGTTTTGCAAACTCGTTGCGCAAGTTCCTGGGTGCTACAAAAACTATCATATCACTCCAAAACAGTCAAATCGAATTCCAAATCGTCTTTTCTCAGCTTATGCATATCTCCCCCCTTCCATTTTTCATGCAACAAACTCTCGAAGCATCGTTTCTCTTCTATGCAACTTGCAAATCCTTCATCCAAGGTCGCTACGCAAGTTCGTTGTGTAAGTTTTCAAATCATTTAACGATGCACTCAAAAATCATAAAGGTGAGTGATGATGAAATAGTCAATGAGAATACATCATCAAAAGAAGGTCATCAATCAAATGTAGTTTGGATTCATTCTTTGCAATATTAAGGCACATTAGGGTTTTGAAGTTTTGAGAGGCAAATGACATTTTGAGGAAGGATGAAGGGGTTCTAGGATGCCTTATCATCATCATGAGGCCACCATAACCATGAGTCATCATCATCTATCAACCAAAGGAAAACAAAGGCGAAAAACGTGTAAAAAATAACTTCACTATGCAAAGTCTTTGGGGCATGCTACACAATTGTTGTAGGTTGCAATTACACAATGTGTTACAGTAGCATGCTATGCAAATGACAACTTAGTGTTAAACTTAAAGATCATTTTATGACCAATTGGAGAGAAATTTGGAAAAAACTAGAGAGGGTTTTTTCAAGAATGAAATCAATAACAAAAACCCCTCTCATTTTTTACACGTGTCATAGTTTGATATATTTGAATGAATCTTTACGACCCATTTTTCCAGATTTAAGCATTTAATGTTTTCCTGTTTTAGTCATCATCTTTGGGTGCATATTTCGAGGATATGGAGAAGAATTTTTGAAAAAAAAAAGTGTTTTGTCAAGAACAAATCGAATGACAAAAACCTCTCTTAGTGTTTACACAAGTGGTATTATTTAGAAGATATGAATTGATCTTTGAGGCCTATTTTCCATAATTTCGCCAAGCCAGATTTGCTAACAGAGTTCTAGAATATTTTGAAATTCGACTTGATGGACCTCCAACTCAGCAAGGTTGATCCATAATTCATATGGATATTGAAGCTTGGATATTCTCCTATCATATCCCATGATTTTCTCTTCAGTTGGAACATTTTTAGTTGGTCAAAAATTAAACCCTAGATAATAGGATGCAAATTTTTGAAAATTTTATTTCCTAAGTTATTGTAACAACTTTCTATCTTTGGAAAAAGATGGATTTTGACCTCCTTAGGGTAGAATCTGATATTTTTCTATATATTGAATGAGGAGAGAGGTACAAATGGGTTGGTATAAGCACAACATATATTTTGTATTGAACATTGTACATATTTTATGATTTTGAATGAAAGACTAGTGCAGAAGTCCAGAGCTTTTTCATACCAAAGATTCTAGTGGTGATGACTTGAATTATGTATTCCTTTCATGTATTTTCTTCTTGTTTTCTTTATCTTTCATCTGCTGATACTTATATGTTTAAATTGGATATCAAATGGTCTGAAATTCGTCTCAAATGATGCTTTAAATTCTAGCAATTTGAACACTATCATTTCCTTCTTAACTCATCAGAATTCATCTTTAATGGTGCTATGAATGTTTTTATGTGTTTTCCTCTTTCTTCCATTCTATAACATCAAATTAAAAAACTGAAAGATCATTACCTACCTAGCATTTTCTTCCTTGAGAGTTCTACCTACCAGATACTGTTTTCATTTGCTTTCAAAGAATTGACTCCATTTCCCAACAGGTTCCTTTCCTTCTTGCAAGCAAACCTTAAAAACCCCTTCATCCATTACAATATCTATCCTCTGCTCCTCAAAATAAAACCTATCTTTAGAGACCAAGTGACAAGAGAGATCCTTCTCTGGACTGAAAGGGCTAGTTTCAGTTCTAAAGTGGTTCTGTGGTTACCTTTGTGAGTTGCTTCCTCAGCCTAGGCAATTTACTTAGTGATAACATAATCTAATAGGAAAAAATAATCTTCTATAATTTTACAAATCCTTCTAGAAATATGATTAAATTTGTAATTCAATGTGTGTAGTTTATCTCAACAAATTCTACTAACTTTTGCTAGTATGCTTTCATCAATAATCTAATATGTGCAAGCACCTTATGCAATTCTACAAACACTAACACAAATATGATTTCATTTGTATTAATGAGTGTTTTGGTAAAGGTAAAGAATCGTGTAATTAAGTTTGTTTACCTCAAATGAGTAAATTGTTGAAGAACCACCAAAGATCGTAGAATCCTATTCTAGTCACATATGTATGCTGACTCCCAATCCCAATAATCCTCCTAGAAATGTGTACTCTTGTCTCTTCACTGTGATTGCTTCTACTGAAAAGAAAGCAAAGTCCAAAGAGGTTTTGACAAATGAACTCACCAATATACTACCAAATTTTTTGACATGAAACAAACAATTTCAACAAGGTTCATCCTACGACCCTTGCAACATCATAAGTTGTTCCTTTACATAAGATAGAAACTTAGCAATGTTAACTAAATTTATGAAAACCAATATTGACAAAGCCAGAAAAGAGACATCGTTGATGATCAACTTACTTGGATGACCTTGTTGATTGGTGATAATAGCTCTTCCTCTACAAGGATTAGACCCAAGAAGTGATCTTTCAATGGTATGTCCAATTTTCCACCTAGCTTGTCCTTTAGTTTTTGTAACGATCTTTGAAATTTTCAAGATTACTTATCTAAATAGAGTGATTTATTCTTCCATTATGCATGCTTTGATACTCATCATCTCTAGTTCTTCAAGCAATGGTTATAGAATTATTTCAAAATGATGCTCCCTTTATAACTTGTGACTTCCCAAACCAACTATGGTGATGTACATTTTATTTCTGTTGCTAAAAAAATGTATTTTACCTTTATTGAAGTTGATAACAAAAATCATTGATCATTCAAACTAGAGAAACCGACAAGGATGCCATTCAGGTGTCATTTTAGTTGAAAAATGGACAATGATGTGAGTGGAATTAAATCAACAACCTAGATTAAGTAGAGGACACAAATTGGAGTAGTTGGAAAGCATGCCATTATGTCATTATATCCTTAGGTCCATCAAATGTGGATTAGTTGCAGTTTTAAAAGTTGAACATGCATATAAAAAATAATAGAATATGTATATGCATATTTATAGGAGAGATAGAATCACTCTTCAAATAAAATGGACATCCTCATTGTTGAATAGTCAAAATTGATATTGGAAGTGGAGAAAATGACCAATTTCGTATCATATCTTCTAAAATCATTAAGCACATAACTAAATCTATTTTATTTTTTTTTGTTAAATTGATTCAACTCAAGCCATAGGTCTAAACACATTTAGCTTATTATAGCCTTGTTATCATGATTATTAAACAATTTTACAATGGTTTATTATGAGTTCCATAAAATCTTAAAACATAAAGCTTAATATAAAAGGAAACAATGTTACAAGTAGCATGCTCCTATCACATCAAGTCATGTTAGAAGGAGAAAGGAAATGATGTCAAAGAAAGTGTTCTTAGATTTTGAAAAACATCTACACATTATTTATTATAGATTGGTAATTTAAGTTATTGTGCACTCTCCCTATATTGGATCACATGTTTTTTCATAGCTCACTTATATTTTGGGACTGTGTTCACTCCAACAGTCTAGGAAAAAAGTTCTCAACCTTTTTATATGAAGTAGACTCTTAAGCTCATTGTATTGGTCACATGCCTTATGACTTGTCACATGCTACTACCTATCAAAGGGAACTGGCGACACATTTTATTAATCTTTTGATAGACAGTCAACATGGCGGATAGATTTTGTTACATTTAAATATCTAATCATGTTGTACTAACCATTGCACCTATAAGAATAAATCCCATGGACTAACCACCACCATTGGAACATGAGACTAATCATCCACTCAAGGTGATTTTTCCTGTTTGGAAGTTTACTAACACCTGCATGTTTTGGTGTAATAGAAAACCTTGACATTGTATTAGAGACTTGGCCCAGGTTCGATTCCCCCAAGTTATGTCAGAGGGGGGGTGTTGGACTAACAAACACACATCTGGGAATCAATCTTGTGGGCTAACTTCCAACCTGGGAACATGGGACTAACCACCCAATCAAGGTGATGTTGTCAGTTTGGAATTTTACTAACACCTATGGGTTTTGGTGTAATGGAAAACCTTAACAAATCAAACCCTCACATTATGGGACAAATACATGGTAATTAGTGAGGTTTGATTTACAAATACATGGAATTTGTTTCTCCATCAAGATTTACAATTGTATGATCCATTTTTTTAGGCTTCATGCATCCATTATGAAAAGGACTTTGTAGAGCATTGTCTAGTTAATGTAATCTATTCAATTAATCTTGCTTGAATCACCCAAATCACCATTCATACACATTAAATACCATACCTTACCTTCCTTTACTACAGCTTATGCATCTTATGGCTAATTTTTTCAATTAATCTTGCTTAAATCACCCAAATCACCATTAATACACATTAAATACCATCCCTTACCATCATCTCTTGGAGCTTATGAATCTTATGGCTAATGTCCTGAAACACCGAGTTCATGTTCTTATTGTTATCCCCATTTTGTGGGATAACTAAGGAGATGATATCTCGAGGACCTTAGGTTGCATACATGTAGTACCGAGAGATAGCTTAACCAATAGTATCCACTTGCACAGATAGAGACCCACCTCACCACCAAAGATCCAGGCCGATCATGACGATATCCACCACATCAGCTAACCTCTGGAAGACATTGGGTCTTGCACCATGAGGTACAAGTCAAGTATTATGGTGAGTTTCATTCCAATATTTGAGGCATTTGAGTTTGTTACATCTATTACTGTTTTTTGATTATGTGACATTTTCTTGGACATTATACTCTTTTCCCTATTTCACCTTGGCGGTTGACATTTCTCCCTAGTAAGTTGGTCACCCTTAGGGATAGGCATTTCACTGGGAGATCCTTTTGATGAGTCATCATGCCATTCCTGACCATACATTCCAATTTCCACACTTCATCCCCTCATCTCCTCACCTTTTGGGTTTTTCGGGTGTACTGACCCAAGAAGGGGTTGCCCCTCGCTTCATGGGAAGAAGGAGCTGAAGTCCCAGAGGCTTGTGGCTAGAAAAAGATAAAACTGTAATTATGTACCTTACAGATGCTCGCCCAAAGATCCCTTGAGAGCAATGAAAATCTTCTCCTAAAAAATTAAAGACCTGCAAAAGAAAATTAACATTATATAAATGTCCCCACTTGTTGAGGTGTGTACACTCATGCGGTGTCCCTTTCTTTCCTTGTGTATGGCACTCTATGTACCTCTGGCTTCAAGTGGCCTTGTCGTAGTCCCCCCTAAGCTAATTGATTCACTAATAGGGAGTACCCAAGGTATTGGATTATTAATTAATTAATGGTAATAAATGGACTTGGAAAAAAGATGCATTGAAAACGAAGGTGCATCACTCCATCTATAAAGGCACCCATAAGTGAGACACGACAACCCCTTGTATGTTTTTTTTTTTTTTTTTTTGACGAGAACGTTTAGCGATTTTATATTAAAGGTGGCATAGCCACTTAATCGGTTACAAAGGGCAGGGATGCACTGAGCTGCTGCCTACTTAAAGCTGAGATACATTGTTGAAAATGCCAAAATAACATAACCACCCCAAACTCATGCAGAAACCTGAGACTAAGCTTATTTAAAGCCTTGGCTTCTATACAAAATGCCAAGATACTTGAAAACCAGAGGACCCTACAGATTAAGGTGTTACATATCAAGAAGCTATTTACTTTTCAGAACCTTCCCCCCAATCCATGTTTAACTTGGATAGTTTACTTTCAAGCTCACCGATTCTGTCCTCGAATTTCTCCTGAGGGATTTTCAGTTCTTGATGAAGCTTGTCTAGTTCCTCAGAGAAGCCGATTTTGACTGTGGATAGATCCTGCTCCACTTGTTCCAGTCTCCTTCCTGCTTCTTTGTCAAGGTTCTCAAGAAAGTCAAGTTGAAACTGGAGTGATTGCTTCAATTTCTCCAGCGTGTCATCTAGCTGCTTCAGGCATTCCTCTACTGATAGATTCCAGTTGGAGCTCGCGGCCATCTTCTCTTCTCCTGCTCTTGTTCTCTTGAAAAAACTTATTCTTCTCTTACCGTGCCTGAGAGTGGTCTGCTCCTGGGCTGAAGGCGTGAGCGGATTTATGCAAATTCCTCCTCCTGTAATCATTCTTTCAGCAGTGCAAGCCCCAAGAGGTATGGGCGCGAGATCACGGCCTGCTCTTTGCATGTGGATTTGTCTCCTGGTCTCCCTCTGCACGATTCCCTCAGCCACGCGTACCATCACGAAATCCTGGCACTGTCTTTTCTTATCCCATCCTTGCAACTTTCCTGGGATACTTGTTGAGAGTGAGTTCATGTCATGGGAGATACACCGTGGAGTGTTGATCATTGACAACCATTTGTCCTTGGGCCAATGCAACACCCCTGTTTGCCTCTTCGTCCGCAGCTTGGTTCAACTCTCTTAAAACATGAAAAACTTGGAACGAGTCGAATCCCCTGAGGAGCATATGAATTATGGCCAACAAGTTATTAAGTTTTGCACTTTGGGTTTCTTTAGAGAGTGCTATAGCTCGGATTAAAAGACGAGAGTCCCCAATGATGACCAAGTTTCGGATTCCATTGCTTTGAGAATGGCACAAACCTTGCCAGAGTGCCATTGCTTCTGCCTGGTTGTTGGTAGCAGTGCCCAGACCAAACGCATAGCGCACCATAACTCCTGCATTTGGATTTTCTATTATACCTCCTCCACCTGCTTGACCTGGATTTCCCTTTGAGGCACCATCAAAAGATAGAATATAGCATTCCCTTTCTCTTTTCCAATTGTCGAAGTCGCCTTTGTCGTTCCTGATTTCCCATTGTTCTTGGGATGTGGCGATGGCATTGCCCCCAATTTCCTTTTGAATTTGGAATTGGTCACTCCAGAGCTCTTCTTGCTCTTCCATATCCCTACTGTGAGTAGGTAGCCTATGGGTGCTAGCCCATTCGCCAAAGAGAGACCTGATCCTTGCGCTCACTATGGGGGCCCTCCTTTCCTTTTCTCGAAAAATTCTGCTATTTCTCTCCAACCAAAGCCCCTAGAGGATGAATCTTGGGATTTCTTGCCAAAGACTTGAGGCAACACTTTGCTTCTTTTGATGGAACAGGAAAAGAATGGGCCAGTCAAGGAGAAGGGAGGGGATATCTTGGGGGAGGGGGGGGTCCGCTTGCAAACCAACAACCAGCTTCCAAACTTCTCTTGAAAAATTACAGTTTAGGAGAAGGTGATTAGAGGTTTCCTCAGCTTGTTGACACAGGGGGCACCTGAAGGGGCCATCCCAACCTTTCTTTTGGAGGTTTTCCCCTGTCTGAATGCTTCTATGACTTAGAGTCCAAAGAAAAAGGTCTATCTTGGGTATGGTTTTTAGGCTCCAAATGGATTTCCATAAAGCTAGGTTGGGTGGGACGTGAGGGAGGTTTTGAAAGGTAGAGTATCCCAGTGAGGTGGAATAAGGTTTAGCATTTCTTCCCCAACCTCTCTCATCTCTCCCTCTTTTCCTTAGTGGGGATTTTCCCTGCAGGCTGAATTTTAGGGAATCCCAGTCAGATTCTAAGTCTAGGGGCAGATTGCTCACTGCCCAGCCTTGCCACTATTTGTGCCTTCCTGTCCCCCAGGCAGAGATGTCGAAAAGCATCCTCAGATTTTGCCCATCCATCCAGGTTTTCAGACATTGAAGATTCTGATTCAATTCTAGAGGCGGGTCACCGAGTATGGAGTCCTCCCAGATTTTAATTTGTTTCCCATTTTTTGGCACCCAGGTCAGATGGGGAGTGAAGTGATCGATGACTTTTCAGCAGAGAATGAAGATTGGGGACCCTGTGTGTTCACTTGAGAGGTTTTCCACGCATCTTCTCCTTGGGCCTCTGAAATATTTCTTCCACAGGGCTTCCTTGCACCAGGCTATTTTGCCACTGACTATGTGCCATAACAATTTTGCTCCAAGAGCAAGGTTCTGTACTTTAGCGTTTTTTAGGCTGACCCTCCCTCCAGAAGGGGCTTCGAGACTTTGTCCCAATTTATAAGATGGGGTCTCCTGCTTGTCTGATTGCCCCCTTCCCATAAGAAACGTCTTTGCAAAGCTTCCATTTTCTTAATTGTGGTGCCAGGGGCGAGCAGTAGTGAATTTTGATAAATGGGCACACTTGCCAGGACAGATTTGATGAGTACAATCCTCCCTGCTAAACTTAGCCAGTTTGCGCCCCAAGAGGATATTTGTTTCTTTAGTTTGTCTAGAAGGTGGTTCCAGCTGGATGTCCTTGGATTCGTCTTGGAGATAGGAACTCCCAAGTAGGTGAAAGTTTCCCAATTTGTATGCCCTTCCATGCCCAAAATTCTGGATATTTCCCTCATCTCATTGGGTGTAATATTCTAGCTGTAAATTTTACTTTTTGTCTGGCTTATCTCGCTTCCTGACACTGCAGCATAGGCATCTAGCTCCTCTTTGTATCTTTTTGCTACTAGACGGCTTACCCCTCCCAGAAGCAATGTATCGTCTGCGAATTGCGCGTGATTGATTTCCTTCACACCTTGGGCTATCTTTAATCCTTTGAGGCTGCTGCAAATTCTGGCATTCTCTAATTGGTAGCTTAGGACTGAAGCTCGAATTGCGTAAAGCAAGGGCGACATAGGACAGCCCTGGCGTAAACCTCTGGACGCCTTGAAAAATCTAGTCACTCTTCCATTTACCATGGGGGATATCCATGGCGAACCTATACAAGCTCTTATCCAATTCACAAAGGATTTATCGAATCCGAACTTCTTCATTACTTCAAAAAGGAAATTATGATTAACTCCGTCAAAAGCATTTGCAAGGTCGAGTTTAACAATCATACCTTTGTCCTTCCTGCAAAGGCTTGAATGAAGATATTCTTGAACTAGGATTATGTTGTCTGCTATTTGCCTTCCTTTTATGAATCCTCCTTGGTTCTCCGGCACTATGAGTGGAAGGACGTTCTTCAGCCTGTTTGCAATTACCTTAGTGAGAATTTTATAGCTCGTGTTACATAGGGATATCGATCTGAAGCGACTGAAGTTGAGCGCTCCCTTCTCTTTGGGGATACGTGCCAGGAAGGCTAAGTTTGTGCCTCCTCCCAACTTGCTGCTCGCCTGTGATTTCTTTATCATTTTGGTGAGGTCTGACTTTATGATTTCCCAGCATTGCTGGAAGAATCTTGTTGTAAAGCCATCCGAGCCAGAAGCTTTGTCTGGGTGCATTTGGTCAAGTGCCTCTTTAATTTCTTGCTGCGTGACTTCCTCCAAAAGTTTGCGATTGATATCATCTTTTATTAGCATTGGAACAACTGATAAAGGGTACATTTGACAAGTTATGCTTGCCCTTCCATTTTCTGTGTAGAGAGATTTGAAGGTCTCGAAAGATGTCTTTCTGATGTCCTCCGGTTCAGAAATTGTAGTGTTTTGGACTTGGATTTATGTCATAGCCTTGAAGAGATTCCTTGCTTCCGCTTGCTTGTGGAAGTAACTCGTATTTTTGTCCCCTTCCTTCAGCCAGAGGCTTCGTGACTTCTGTCTCCAGTAACTTTCCTCATCTCCGCAAGATTTGTGCCAATGGTTTTGAAGTTGCTCCTCCTTGAGAATGTCCTGTTGTGTGATCTCCTTGTTTTCCAGGGCGAGCTGGTGGTTTTCTAGCTGCCTTTGAGCTTCTAGGCAAAGGGCGATTGGGTCGACCTGTTTTTTTGCCCAACCTTTTAGCTCAGCCTTGAGCCACCGCAGCTTTTCTTCCCAGACATAAAACACAGATCCCTTAACTTTGTTGGTCCATACCTTAGAGACTCTGCTGCGAAATTTTTTGTCCTGTATCCATGCAAGGTTGAATCTGAAGGGAATGGGCCCTTGGCCTTGCTCTTTCCTAAACTCCAGGATGATTGGCTTATGATCAGAGGTACTGTGAGGGAGGATTTCTGAGGAGGTTGTGAGTCCTAGCGTCAAAAATGAACTCTGTACTAGAAATCTGTCCAAGCGGGCTGCTATGTGTCCTGGGCCTACCCTTTTGTTGGTCCAGGTGTAGCGCCCTCTTAAGGGTTTTATGTCCATTAAGTCCCATGCTGAGATCAGGTCCTCCACCCACTCTCTGGCTGGGTCCCTTACAATGGACCCCCCCCATTTTTCTTCTGTTGCTAGGGTTACATTTAAATCCCCCCCTAGGATTATGTTTTCCATCTCATTATCTATTAGGTAGTCTTGAATGGATTGCCAACAAATTCTTTTCTCTTCAATATGTTGTGGGACATAAATATTAAAGAGAATTATCGTTTGTCCTGATTCCTTGTGGAGCAGTTGAGTGAATATCCAGTGCATGCAAAGGTCGGAGCAGATTAGTTCTAAATTGGAGACGTTCCACATCATGCAGAGCTCTCCTGATGCACCCCTAGGGCTGTCAGCTAAACCCTGGCTGCTTCTCCATACGTTTTTTAAGACTTTTAATGAGTCCTGCTGACTCATTTTGGTTTCCTGGATGAGTAGGATGTTCGTTCTTGTTGTTTTGATTAAATCCCTGAGAGCGTCTTCCTTCTTCTTGCTGCCGAGACCCCTACAGTTCTAGGATGTGAACTTCATTGATTACTTTGTGGGGGAGAGTGGCCTCCTTGGGAGGCCTTTCCCTGCTTCCTTGTTTGCCTTACTTCGATTATTTGCTTGAGGGTTGGTTGAGCTCCTTTGAGAACGTTCTTGTACGTTTCCCTTTCCCTTTCCACCTTTTTGGACTTCCTCCCTCTGCCAGGTCGCTTTGGAGTGTCCCAAGCTTCACTTGTCCCCTTTGTTTCACTCCCTGACGAGATCTCTCCCTCTTCGTTGCCTTGATCCGCTCCATTCCTTGGGGGAGGGATCTCTCCTTCCTTGGCGCCTTGAATCCCCCCATTCTCCTCACCTTCTGTTGCTTTTGAGGTTCCTCCGATTTCCTGGTTTTGGGCGCCTCTTCCTTCTTCTCCTTGGCCGGTGATGCTTGGGGCTGCCACTTCACCTTCATTTTCCAACTCTTTGAAACTGTTTGTTGTGTCCTGGATCCCTGGATTTCTTTGGGTGGGCGTTGGGTTGTCTCTTCGTGGGCCGTTGGGCTTCTCTCTTCCTTTCCGGGGTTGCTGCCAACCCTCCTCCCTTTCTTTCTCTTGCAGGGTTTTGGGGCAGTTCCTCTGGAAATGACCGTATTCATGACATCCTATGAATTTAAACGGTAGTTGTTCATAGTCCAGTTTTTGCAGGTGGTGCCACGCCCCCACCTTCAGTTTTACCACTTCCGGCAACCCTACTTCCAATTCAACTTCAACGCAGATTCTGGCACAATAATATTGGTCTTTTGGGTCGGCTTTGTCGATGTATTGGCCTAGCTCGTTCCCGATCGCTTGAAGCGACGAGGAGTTCCAGCAGTGGATTGGGAGGTTTGGGAGTCTAACCCAGACCGGGACATCTTTTGGTACTTCCGAGGCTGGATCAAAGTTTGGAGTCCAGCGATTCAGATAAATTCCCTGTGCACCCATGAAGTATGGCCCGTTCCTGAAGATTAAGTCCCGGTCCTCCTGGGAGATGAAATCGAAGATGAAATAGCCCCTTCCAACGGCATAGCAGGTCACACTGTTTTTTATTAGCGGCCTCTAGTTTCTTTGAATCCAGTTGTCTATTGTCCTGGTTGAAGGCCAGAGCCCCATGAACTGACCTACCAGACCTCGCTCTGATAAGGAGATTTCTACTTTCATTGGTTGTTCCGGTGGGAGATTGATTTCTGGTATATCCTCCAGTCTTATCACAAAGCTTGATGGTTCACCTTGGGTCGCCTTCTTCGTGCAAGCCGAGACTAGTTTTTTTAAGGACGCAGAGGGGGAGGGAGGTAGCGGCGGCTCCCCTCCGTCCTGGCTCGACATGGTAGCGGCTTGAACCCTATCAACACGAACCCTAACTCAACTTTTCCTCCGCGCGTTTTTTTTTCGACAACCCCTTGTATGTTACAAACCCCATGCCATTTTTTTTTCCCTTCATCCATGAAACCTAACCCACATGACTTAGAAGGAGGTCCCATCGGGAAACACCCCTAAACTTGAGGAATGATTCACCCAATAGTTTGTTTTTTCAACCCTCCCATACTCAAACTTGGTAAATGGCATAAGGTCTTTGAGAATTAGTTTATTTTGATGAGGTGGTTGGGATATAATTGTTTGAATGGATATTTTATTGATTTGATTTAATCATCATGATGCTTTGACTTGAGATCCTTGGAGGGTGTATCCATTTGTCTTTGCAAGACCTAGTTGGTGGACAGTTTTGGAGGAACAAGCCTATCTTGGGATTCCATGGGGCTTCAAGCCCACAGGTTGGATGTCGATGGCCCACATACAAAATGATGAAGACATGCCTTTGGAGGCCTAGAATACATAATGGATGACATCACCTATCCCCTATCACCCAAACAAATTTCCTAGGAGGGGAAACATGCCACTCTTTGGGGCTTTACGTCACCTAGGGATAGGGTTTGGTGGTGATGGAGTTGTTTCTCATTGAAACTTGGCATGATTTGACAGGAGAAGGCATGGATTGAAGGAAAATACCTTGCCGCATGAAGAGGAGGCTTTAGAAGCCGCAACCACCTCCACCTTCTTCTCCAATGGCTTGGAAAAGTGTCAAAATGTCTCCCTAGAGGGGCGACGTCATGTTTTAGGGTTTCTTTCATGTGCAAAAGTGTGAATTAAATAATATTATATTTATAAAGGGGTAAGATAAGGGTTGTTGACCCCTTGTATTAGTTTCTACCCAAATTTAAGTGGAAAAACATACTTGAGAACTTTTTTTTATAAATAGAGATGAACTCTATTCCATTTTTACCATAACTCTCCCTCTTGTGAGAGAAGCACTTGGCTGAAATTTTCGCTATTCTTGGGAATTTTGGTATCTCTCTTTGTTGAAAATGTATTTTTTTGTTATCTCTCGGTGATTTGATGAAGCAAAGTGATGTGCACCCCTTGAAGCCTTATGTTCTTGCTTTGGATGGTGATTTTCTTAGTGAAACTAGGGTTTGATATTTCTATTTCTTGGAATTGGTAAGGAAAAATATGCATGTGTTAGTTATTTATTCCTTATTCTTAGTTTTTGTTGGTTGAAACCCTAGGAGGAGCATGTTGTATATACCCTCCATTAAGCTTCATCTCATTTTCTAGGCTTATAAGTTTTTCTTGGACAAGGGTTACTAGGAGAAATACGAGTGTGTAAACCCTCATAGATTTTACTCTAGTTTGATTGGAATACCCTAGGGAATAAGAGAATTTACACCCCAAGGGATATTTTTGATCCAAATTGTGTTTAAAGACTCCATTCACCCAAATATTCAAGGCACTGATCTGAATTTTGCATTGGAGAAATAAATTCATTGCCTTGGTAAACATGATTTAATGAGATATTAATCTTGTTTCAATTGGATAATTTTTTGCATGGTAAGGGCTTGTCAAGGCCACTAGCGAATCTTGATTGGCCTAATATTCTTAGAGTTATAGATCATTTAAATATACAACCATTAGGGTTGCATAAAAAGATCTCTTTTATCACTTGTAACTTGTTTTTCCACTGTCAAAATCTGTTAAACGTTTGCCAAGATAATCTACTAGGCCTAGCGCATCTTTTGGGTGGACTCTTTGTAAGTTTTGGTGGTTTATTTTATTGTTGTAACAACTTGTTTGGTACATCCATAAGGATGAAAAATATCTCTGCAACACAATTTACTACAACCTTGTTTTATTGCTAAAGTCTTGTGCTTTCATACTTGAGTATTACTGGTGTTTATCTAGTGTTTTCACCTGTAGATTTCAGGCGAAGGAGAAGCTGAAGGTGCTCTCAGTTGTAGAGCAAAATAATAGACTTTCTAGGTGGGCAGGTAGAAGGCGTAAATGGCTACTGAAGGCCATGGACGTAGTCTAAGGAGAGAGCTAGTACATAATTGATTTATGTAAGTAAGGGAGACAGAGTGTGATGCTCTATTGAAGCTGTTGCGAGGTGTGCAACAAGTGTTTTACAACCAGGGGGGTTGCAGGTGAAGAAATATGGTTGTTGGAAGATATGGGCATGGTCAGGGGTAAATCTACCCGCAGAAGAGAAAGGCGGAGATGGACAAGGAGCTTAGTGAAATCCGAGCACATATGGAGGAACTTGCATTCAAAATGGAGCAGGAGTCAAAGGTACATTGGAGGTACGAATGGACTTTGAAGAGAAAAAACAGATGGCTTGTTCAAAAGTTGTTGTCCAGGAGGCAACAACAGGTGTTAAAGAGGTAGATGAGGCATGCTAAAAACATTAGTCATAAGGGAAAGAGATCTGGAAAGAATCTCATAGATTTCCATGTGGGCAATGAGAAGGGATCATTGGATCTCATAAACTACCAGGTGGGCAGAGGAGACATCCTAGATTTCTAGGTGGGCACGGACGAAGATTTGATCTCAGATGAGAGTTTACGTCAGATGATGTTGACAAACATAGAGGAGGAAGAAGGAATACCTCACTCATATGGATATTAGTGCAGAGTTGCGAGTCGTGTGAATGAAGATGATGAGAAGGTGCAAACTTCCACCATCAAAGAGATGGATCAGGGGAGCGTTCTGATCATTGGAGGAGTTTAGATATTCCTACCAAGCAGCCAAGGAGAGGCTAGCACAGATGTTGCAAATGTGACAGGAAGAAAGCAAGTTGAGACTGTCATGGAAGAAGAGGAACAAATATTGATGTCTATCCCAACAGAGGGAGAACGCCGAGTTGAGTTACTCACTCAATGGGAATTGGAGTTAAAAGAACTGGAGGATTGGTTGGGAAATCTAGAACTAGGAGGTGGTTGCAGAGGAATATCCATGATGGAGGAGATACACCAGCACGAGTTGCAGTTGGTGGAAGTTGCAACAGAGACGATCAAAGAACTGACGGGAGCTGATCTGTCAGGAGAGGAAGCTGAGAAGAATACCGGTGATCAGAGGTATGCAAAAGGAAGGAATGCAACAAAGTGGAAAGATAAGGCCACAAAAGAAGAAGGTGTCTTGGGAATTCAATATGATTTTCCCATGAACAAGGAAGGAATGCATCAAGCTAGTCTGCAGAAGGAAAGTTAGTCGATGGAGAAGTTGGAAGAAGTAGTTGAGGAGATAAGGAAGCTGATGTTGAGGTTAGAATAAGAAGTGGTTAGCACGAGGAACATGGATAGAAGGGAGCTTGCATGAGTAGCAGGGATGATGTAGCAGAAGCAGAGGAGTAGAGGAGCCGAGAGACAACTCCAAGAGAAATTTTGGGATCCAGGTGGATTTCAGCCGCGCTGGAAAGCTCATGAGAAGGAACTCATGATTTTCGTAGCTGTGGAGTATGATGTAGGAGCATCGCTCCACCTCACCACACACCAGCTAATTAAACATGGGTGATGCGCATTCAAGGAAGGAGAGGCACCACCCTGTCATTTTTCCTTGAGAATATAATTAGAGATCTAGACATTTAATGAAGACAAGCTGGAAGGAGCAAGATATGCCTTCGCACAAGCTGGAGATAAGGTCACCATTAATAGGCTGACGATAGAATGGATCTGCATCTGATTTGGAGCAGATTTCCATCATTGTAATTTTCCCTTTCGATAGGCATTAGGAATGGTGATTTGACACCACTAGTTTAGCTTGTGGGGGAAGCTCATTAAGCCCTCTTGTACAAATTGATGTATTGTTGCTAAGTAGAGTTTAGTCGGAGAGAATAGACAAATTGGGTCGTAGGTAGATGCATAGAAGATACAACGAGATGAGACTTAGTTGTAGCTTGGACTCCACCATTGTAATTTGGCATTCCACCATTAATAGAAAATGACAGTTTTTCTTGTTCTACATTTCTGTGTAATGGATGTTGTGTTATGAATGTAATTTACATGTTTGTGAATTGTAGATGAATGTTAGAAATCGTTTGCAGGGATAGAGATACAGTTTCCTATCCGAGAGTGTGTTGAGTTAAGTCTGGTTCTCTAGGATAAGTGCAAGGAGTGCATGACAGAGCAAGGAAACTCTGTTAGATGACACAAGGAGTGCATGTCTGAACTTAGTGGAGTCAAAAGAGAAGCTGCCAGGAGGGCACACCAGATTAATTTATGGACTCGGGAAGAAATGTCAAGGCAATTAAGTACCTTGGAAAGAAATACTGTGAGGGGAGAAGCACAGTTCAGAGTTACTGAACACTCTAAAACACTCTGCCAAGAGGGCATCGAGTTAGTGCGAGAGTCCACAGAAGAAACATGGTTGGAAGTGTTGGAGAATCCCAAAATTGTTGAACATTCTGGTGAAGGAAGGCTTTGCAAGAAGCGCATCGACAAAGGAAAGGGGATGCCTTAAACCTTTCCATGAGGCCAAGGGAGAAGTCATCGAAGAACTAAGCCAAGCGCAAGTTGTGAGCCTAAGGTGTTGTAAGTTCATCTTACAAGCTCAGTAAGAGGAGCGAGAAGCTTCCAGGAGGGCACACGAAGTCCACTGAAGGACGCAAGGGAAATTGGGAACCTTGGGGATTTTCAAGCTGGGCAAAGTTGTAGAAGGAAGCCTGCGCAGAACTCTGCAAGGAGTGTAGAAGAAGTTCGAGAATAGTCTAAGTCTTGAAAGGGGAATTTACGCTAAGTGTGAAAAGGATTCAAGAACTGGCTGAAGTCTCGTAGACAACGAAATCACCCATCGTCAAGGAGGAGACAGGTGGCATAATATTGAGAGGTTCGGGACAAGTAACTTCATAAGGGTTTCCAGAAGCAACACAAAGGTCTTCACAAAGTCGTGAAGAGTGATTTCATTCTGGATCGTTGGATCCAGAGGGTACGTGGTAGGAGATCCACACAGTTCAGGGCAAGTCGAAAAGAGAATACCTGAGAGGAGGATTCACGAAGTACAAACTTGCGAAGTGATCATAGTCGTTGATCGCCAGAGGAACATTGACTGTAATTCTGGTCTTGAAGAATTCTATGATTTGGAAATCAAGAAAGAGGGAGGAAGCATCTCGCAAAAGTTCCAAAGTACGAGATCATGAAGGGAGCTGGCCCACGGTCACATCCCATGGCCACATCAAAGAAGAGGGTCTGCGGGTGCCACATCACCTGTGCCATGAAAAAGGAGGATCTATGATAGAAGATTCGGGTTCCAGGGAGGAATCTAAGGAGTCGCTTCGACTCAGCACATTGAACGATCCTAGACTGGGAGGTCGAGCCAACCCTTGGAGGGGGAGGTTGGCACCAGAGTTGGACTTCTAGCAATTTTTTAGTAGCTTTAACAAATATTTCTTGCTGATACATATCTTAATTTACTGCTACAATTAGGGACATCAAGCTCAACATTCTTTTCCACCTAACATTATACACGTATATTGGTTTTTTCTTGTGTCTCGGGCAGGTACACCACTCTTCACAGGGACTCTTACCTCTTGGAAACCTTTGGCTACCACCAAGGTCTCATTCAATCCCTTATCTCACTTAGTAAATGGACCTATAGGGCCATCCATTCGTACATATCACTTTCCATCACATTTCCCCCTAGGGTCACTGGGATTCTCCCATTGAGGTGATTATTTCATCTCTAAAGTGACGAGAATACTTGCCTAAGGTGACAGTGGGTAGGTGTTCTCTAATTTTTTTCCATTTTTGTGGTTGGGTTGGGATTTTCCCAACCTACAACTTGTGCGATAACATTTTGGCACCGTTGTTGGGGAGGATTTTGAATCCTCTTCTGAACCATAATGACACTTTGGCAAGATATCCCAAGGCCTTTCCCTAGCTTGCTTAGCGACCCCACTTGAAGGACGTTACCCTTTCCATCCTTTGATGAGCCTTGATCTCATATGGCAAATCCATTAAGGTGTTATCCTAAGTAATGGAACCATGGCCTCATAGGACTTACCATGGGATTTCCATAAGGTGTATCCTTCTCTTGATGTTCAAAATGTCCCCGAATATATGAATCATTTCTCTACATAGTGGAGGGAAAATTTCCCTAAATTTGATGGTGATCCATCTCTAGCAGTCACCCATGTCTTGAATTATATGAAGTATGCTTCAAGGTTAAATGTGCTAATGAAAATTTTTGTATTTTCACTGGAAGCAATTCAAATAAATTGGCTTGCACACTCATGTAATCCAAGGAGTATACCATCTTCTACAAAGCTCATTGAAGATTCTTTTAGGCACTATCGGCTAGCTACCCAAAATCGGTAAGACACTTTCCAAGAGCTCAAAGCAACTCTTCGCATAGAAGGTTTTCCTATAGATGAGGATCACGATGAAATCCCTCATGTTGAAGATCCAAATGAGGAATTCGATTAAGATGAAGTGATTAAATCTGACCTTCCACTTGATAAAGAAATCCATGCCTCTGCTTCTCGGTTTGCACATCAAGAAGAAAGCATGAGGAGTTGTAATCCTTTCGAAGATCTTGATGACACTTTATCCCATGACATTGGAAATGAAGAAGTATTAGAGGAACCCTTGGATGCACCAGATATTTTTTGGAAAACACAAACAAAGAATCCCACACTAAGGATCAATCCCCTCATGATAAAGAGGCGATGGAGGGGCATGTACATAAAAATAAAGAATAATTTTGATGAATCACAACATGTTGAGACATCATTATCTTTTCTCTTGCTTGATGAAGGTGAGGTTGTCCAGCCTTGATTTTATCCCGTGCATGAAGTTGAAGAAGTAATTAGTCTCAATGATGAATAAATTAAAGATCTAGTTGAAGGTTGAAGCCACCCTAACCTCTGTCCTTCCTACACACGAAGAAAAAGAGATGGTTATTTTCAGTCATATTGATGGCTTTATGAAATAACTCTTGGATTTGGTTTATGATCATATAGACATGTTCATACAAAATGGGAGACGTAGATGGGATTTTGGTTGCATCATTTTTTATGGAGACCCCATATATTACATTGAGGGTATCTCTCAGGTAGAGGGGGTTTAGGTGTCATCTTCAGAGGACCAGTCTTCATGCACATATGATTCATATGTTTGGCATCCTGATGATGATATAATTATAGATTTGTTTCGTCCATTCGAGGATAACCCAACACAACATTTTCAGGATAATTTTCGACCATCCCTTGGGAGTTATGATGCAGATTTGTTATGTGAGGATTTTCAGCCATTGTTCTCAGACTTTGATAAACACGAGTTCATGGCCAACATAAGGCACTCTGAATTCCACACTACCAAACATAAGTACTTTCATATTAAGACTTTTGGTGGGGATTTTCATTTAAAGAAGCAACGTTTTCTAAGTCCAAGGGAGGATTTTTTCTCTATACATAAGGTTATCCCTTACCTCTTATCTTCTTCTCTGGGAAGCCATGTAGTCTTCTTCTGATCTCTCATCTCCTCTCAGTCCTCGACAAGTAGTGGATATTTGTGTGTGAATGAAGATGAACCAACACACATATATGATACTCCTCTTCATATATTAGTTGATCACGCTTGTAGCTATCACTTCAAGAAATATTCCTTAGATTATCAGAGTTGCAGATATTCTTTCTAGAAGGATTTCCTCCCTCCCACCCATCTCCATGAGTTTCATTTCACGATTTATTATATATCTATTTATGTTCCTGATCATTTTGTGCTTGACTTATCTTTGTTGTTTTACATAATTAAGCACAAGAGGAGATACTTTGATGGGATGATCAACTAGTTGTACTAGTTGTCTGACTTCACCTAAGATCACATATCGCTTGATCTTCAGGGCCACAAGGTCTGAGGTAAGTAGGTAGGTCATCTTTCTTTCCTTTCATTTTCATATTGATTTCATGTTTAGTTTATAATTTTTTGAAAAAATGATAAAATTTTCTTTTCTAGATAGTTTTCATTTTTATTTCGATATATGTTGACGAAGGGTGATAGAACCACCCTAGATTTTACATTTTTTTGTTTCAATGTAGGAACGGGTCTACTAGAAGATGTTTCGGTTCTCATGCACTCTACAATGAGTACATGTCCACAACTAGGAGCCAAATGTTATCTCCATTTTGTGGGATAACTAAGGAGATGATGTCTCGAGGCCCTCAGGTTGCAGACATGGAGTACCAAAAGACAACTTGACCAACAGTATCCACTTTCACAGACAGAGACCCACCTCATCACCATAGCTTCAGGTCGATCACGAAAATATCCACCAGATCAGCTGGCCTCCGGAAGACATTGGGTATTTCTCCATGAGGTACAAGTCAGGTATTATGGTGAGTGTCATTCCAATATTTGAGGCATTTGAGTTTGTTACATATATTACTTCTTTTTTATTATGTGACATTTTCTTGGACATTATGCTCTTGGCCCTATTTCACCTCGGTGTTTGAGATTGTTCCCTAGTAAGTGGGTCACCCTTAGGGATATGTATGCCACTGGGAGGTCCTTTTGATGATTCATCGTGCCATTCCCGACCATACTTGCCACTTTCCACACTTCATCCCATCATCTCCTCACCTTTTGGGTTTTTTGGGTGTACTAACCCAAGAAGGGGTTGTCCCTCATTTTATGGGAAGAAGGGGATGAAGGCCCAGAGGCTTGTGGCTAAAAAAAGATAAAATCCTAATTATGAACCTTCCATATGCTCTCCCAAAGAGGCCTTGAGAACAATAAAAAACTTCTCCTAAAATGTCAAATACCTGGAAAAGAAAATTAACATTATATAAATGTGCCCACTTGTTGAGGTGTGTACTCTTATGCGGTGTCCCTTTATTTCCTTGCATATGGAACTATGTGTACCTCTAGCTTCAAGTGGCCTTGTCATTCTTCCCCCCAAGCTAATCGATTCACCGAAAGGGAGTACCCAAGGTCTTTGACTATAAATTAATTAGTGGCAATAAATGGGCTTGGAAAAATGATGAATTGAAAATGAAGGTGCAACACACCCTCTACAAAGGCACCCATAAGGGAGACAATACAACCCCTTGTATGTCACGAACCCCATGCCCATTTTTTTTTCCTTCATCCATGACAACTCACCCACATGACTTAGAAGGAGGTCCCCTCGGGAAACACCCCTAAACTTGAGGAACGATTCACCCAATAGGTCGTTTTGTCAACCCTCCCACACTCAAACTTGGTAAATTGCATAGGGTCTTGGAGCATTAGTTTATTTTGATGAGGTGGTTTGGATTTTCTTTCTTGAATGGATCTTTTATTGATTTGATTTACTCATCATGATTATTTGACTTGAGATCCTTGGAGGGTGTATCCATTTTTCTTTGTAGGACCCAACTGATGGAAAATTTTGGAAGAATAAGCCTAGCTTGGGATTCCATGGGGATTCAAGCCCATACACTACTACATTGGGCACAAATTACGATGAAATATTATGACGGTTTAAAATTTCGTTGTTTTTTTTTCTTTTTTTGGACTAAATATACTTTTTTTTTTTCGGGGTCCAACTGTTGGTCGCTCTAGCGACCAACATTCCACGTTGGTTGTTATAACGACTAAAGTTAATCGGTAGAGAGACCAACCACCAGTTAGTCGCTATAGCGACTAACTTTAGTCATTATAACGACCAACTATGGCACGTGTGAGAATCAAATGGTCATTTATGGCAAATCAATCCTCTATATATCTCAGTTACGACAAATTTGCTATAGTTGTGACAATCATTTTCTACAGTTGTGAAAATCATTCGAGTGTTCTGAGGCAGTGGTGTTCTGGTTTTTTATGAAATCTTGATTTCAATTCTCTTTCAAGAAGAGAAACATTGAATTGATCAAACTCTACATAGCTAAGATTTTGAAGGTCGGTACTTAAAATTTTTCTGTGTGATTTAGTAATTTCATGCTATTGAACTATTTTAGGGTTTATTTTCACTCCTTAAATCAAATTTTATGGTTTATTTTAACTCCTTAGAAAGATTTTATGGTTTATCCACTTTTGATAGAGTGAAAGATTATTAATTCATCTACAATCACTCTAATTTTGTTCTTATATTTCATGGAACTTCTTGAATATCTAAGTATCCTTGCCTTAGTAAATTTACATTTAGGGTTTCCTCCTTGAGTTGGAAAAGAACCAACTAGAAGTGTAGAGTAGTGGCATTTTTGGTGATATTGGACATCAGTACTCTTGTGTATCCCTAAAGGTAACCTATTTTTTATTAGGGACTTAATATTATATAGTGTGATTTTGGGTGATAATAGATCCACCTCCTCTTATTAATGGAATATTGTGATTTCGGGGATGAATCAAAGTATGAGGCTTTAAACTTTGACAGTAAAAGATGTATAGTGTACCGTTTATCATTACCATGCCAAGGAATTGCTTGCCATCTTTGATTGGTTGTCTTCAAAATAATTTTCTTTACATCATCATTTTTTATGAGAATTAAAGTTGTCTTTATGCTTCTTATGTCATGATTTATTTTTCTCCCCAAACTCTTTCTTGCACTTCTATCAATTTTGACAACATAATAGTAGGTGGATCGAAACAAAGAGATTATTAGAAGATTCATTTATGTTTGGATGTTTATGTGTAGGTCAATGTGTTGTTTTAGAACCAAGTGTCATTTAGATTCCCAAATAACACCCAGTGTTGTACATTGGATATGAAATGCATTGGTTTCATGCTTTGTTCCTTATTTTTTCTAGCTGATTTTAGGTTTCATGCTTTGTCCTTTATTTTTTCTTAACATGCTGTATAATTTTCATTACAGATATCTAAATATATACCAAATTATTTGAATATATTTGTATATTGTACTTATAATGTTTTAATGGATTTGTTGTAAAAGGTAATTACAATGTCAACTCCAGACGAGAAAAGAGAGCTTGTTATGTTAAAGTGGCAAATGGTGATTCATGGTGATGGGAAATGTTATTGCCCTTGTTGTGAATGCGGGGGTTTTAATGGAAGAAGACTACCTTTAAAAATAGTTGAAAAACATTATAGGGAGAATGGGCACGTTGAAGGGGGCAATGAATATCGTCCCATGGTAAGCAATTAGTTATTATAGATCTTTAAGGGTATTATACATTAATTGTTTTTTATTTTATTTTATCTTTCAAAATAATATTTGTGATATACTCTAACTGTATTTTATTGCTTCTATTGTTTTCATTAAAGAAAAATCATCCTAAGAATGTGATGTCGCCTAGCAGGAAACGTTTTCATAGAGATAATACTGAACAACAAGTTGAACGTAATCGTGTGGATAATGATGATCACACTATTCCTATGGAAAATGATGATATTAATAATACAGATGATGATGATGGGACAAATAGATTGATCCAAGACATTTATAATGCTCCAATGGATGATGATGCCAACTTGGAGGAGGACAACTTGCAGGATGATAATGATTATAGTGATGAGGACAATGATGATGAATATATTTTTGATAAACCTATCCTTCAAAATGCCACTGAATCCCTATATGAAGGCACAGAAAAAAGTGTTCTCTCTGCTGTAATGTTGTTGGTCAACTTGAAGGTATAAAATGGTTTGTCAAACACATGTATGACACAGATCCTAATGTAAGCAACATAATTTTATAGTTTTATGCAATTTTCAACTTTTATTTTATTTTATTTTCAATGTCAATTGATGTCTAAATTAAGGATGCAATATTTATAATGATTAATACTGATGTCTAAATTAAGGACGCAATATTTATAATGATTAATAATTTTATTTATTGATTTTTTTTTTTGTATATTTGTTGTTGTAGGTTGGATAGTGAATATTTCTCTTACTATCAAATAGCTTCAAGTTACCTCGTGACACAATTTAGAATTATCTTCCCATTCCTCAAAGAAATTGAATAAATATTAGGTTATTACGTATGCCCTAATGATCCCATATAATATATTATGACAATATGCATCTGAATCGAACTACCCACAATGTCAAATCAATATCAAGATATCGAATCACTGGCCAATGAAAAAAAGCAGGCCTCACAAGGTCTCTTTCAAGAGGGTCTCATAACCCACTTAAATCCATCATTTCTCTTAGGGATGTGCTTGTAACATACAGCATAGTTTATGAATTACCATGCATGGAATAGAAGGGAAGATGATGTTCTTCTAAATCTCCACAGATGGCTATTTATATAAAATTATCAAGAAATATAATCAATTTTTAAAGAAGAACCTCAAAATGTTAGGATTTCATTGACCTGATGTTGTAAATCCATTTGGTGATCTCAAGTCTATCTACTTGTGGCCTGCTTTGTTATGGGTAACACAACCTTCCCTCCTTTGGATGCTGAATAAAGAGAGAACACAATGTCAAGTAAATGATTGTCTGTGAATATTTTATAACGACATTTTTTTAATGTTTACATTCCATTTGTCTTGTTCATTGCACAATTCCATATATGTATACAAGGTGTAGTAATTATGTATTTTTTAAATCCATTTGTGTGTAAGTACCAAGTGAGATATGAATGTATATATTGAGCCCTTGTCGATGAGTTGTTAAAGTTATGGATGAGCAACTTCACATGTATGACATCTCTGGACCAATAGGTCAAAGAGGATTTAATTTCCATGCGATTCTTACATGGACACCACGAATGCACTGACTAATACATTTTGGTAGGTATGTAACACACTATTGCACTTTATTAAGTTAGATGTTGATGATACTATAATGTTTGTTTTTAAATAATTGTTTGTTATATAACTAAAGCTACCATTGATGCGTATTCCTCTAGGTAGGTATTCAAACAAAGGGTAAACTTGTATGTCCACAGGTCCTAGGGATGAGATATTCGCTGCTCAAGAAGTTTGTTTAGGAAGGAGGTTTATTTAATATAGGCACTTTCTCCCTAAGAACCATAGGTATTGAAATACCCATAAACATATTTTCAATGGTAAAGGGGAGGAGGACAAAATCCATGAAGAATGACACCACACCCATGGAAGTTGGAATATAACAGATCAAATTGTCAATGTAAGTCAATCTTCATCATCGTGTGCAATATATTGCATTTTTTAATTGTGTTGAATTCCTCATGTCTACTATGTATAATCTAACAATTGTTGTAAGTAATTTAATTTATGTAACATATAGTTGATCGTCAAGGCATTGATCTTCTTCCACGAGGAATGAAAAGTTTCCACAAACAATTCAAAAGAGGTTGCATTGTAAACCATTTGTTCCCTGAATGGATGTACTGTTGTTGGATATGGAATGGGGACAACATATCACCTCTAATTTTCTTCCTTCACTCTGATGTGGGCCCTGGCTATGAAAACAAGCTGCAAAAGTGATCCAAGTTACCTTTCTATGTCTAAATTCCTCCCTTGTTAACCATGTGCCCATTAGGTGAGTAAGAGTCTCTGCTTTACACAAATATTTAGTGCCTCCAATTGTTGTGGGAGATGTACCATGATTTTGAGTTTTCACTTCCATGATTGGTTATTCTTCTAGTCTTTATGGAACACCCTTCAATGTCTCTTTAATTATTGGTGTATATAATTGGTCCCTTTTGGTGTCGAATCTCGATTACATCCCAGGTCATCATTAGGTCATACTTATGTTAAAGGGAATTGTTTAGCTTGCGTTGGACATTTCTCAAACATCTTCATCGTCTGATGAATAACCTTCCCATTGCCAAGCTTGTACTTAGTGGTTTGTTCTCTCAAAGTTATTGTCCAAGACCTCAATTCATGTTCCTAATCCTATTTCACACCAATTGATGACAGATACCTCAATGCCTTCCTTTAGAGAATATCTTCCTATAAAATTCAACTCATTATTTTGGGAAGTGGATTTAGAGACATTTGCAGTAACTTGGGGAATCATCAGTGATAGGTTCCATCACATGTGACAGTGGGTATACATGAATGACACCTGATCGATTAAGTCTCCTAAGTGTTTGACATCATATCATATGTTCACAATTTATAGAATGTAATTTGTACACTTGTTATCACCTTGTCAATTAAAACAAGAGTTCTTAGGAAATTCTTAGGTCTTTGAGGAAAATACATTAATAATACATGGCAATAGGATGGGGAAAAAATGAAAGGAATATTGATGAAGACCTTGCTATGCCTATTGAATTCTCCAACATTGATCAAAATATGTATGTATAGATAAATTTATTTCCCCTCCTTGTTCCTAAAATGAATCAAGTCATGTTATAGAATTTTATATGCTTAGAGGTGATAATATTTTAGATAAGGATCAATGTTGTAATGAGGAGAAGATAGAACAAAAATTGAAGCATCAATTGCTAATTGCTACAACCTTCAGTACGATCTGGATTATGTACATGTGGACCTTGCCAAAGATACGAGTGGAGTAATGATCATGCTTAAAGAAAAACAAAACATATTCAATAATTATTAGTCACATGATATTTACCCTATGCCCAATCTTTCCACACTACATGATGATTCTTTTAGTAGAGGAGAGGATGTGACTACCAATAATCGTCAACAAATAGATGTGAAAATGGCAATGTTGGTTTCACGATTTGATCACATTGGGTGTGATTCTTTCATTAGGTAGTGCATGAGAATAGAGATGTGTGATCCTATCTAATACTAAATGGACTCAATTAGCAAAAACACACATCAACAAAAGAATATGGTTATAAAATTCTTATTCATAAATATACCACTAGGAGGTTCAATCATATTGTTAGAAAGAATAATGATGGATATATCATCATACATATGGGGCCAAATGATAGTCTCTTTGTTTTGGTTTGTGATCAAACACAAGGGA
>SNQJ01S0014527.1:39543-86266 GCA_010110895.2 Picea sitchensis | reverse complement strand
ATTAATTTTTACTATTCAACTTAAAATTTTACTTTTCCCATAATACAACACAATTTATTATTATTGACTTCATACAAGTTTGAATTAATCATCACTTTATGTAATTCTTTATAATATATCTTATATTATATAGTTTAAATATGTTGTTATTTATTTCCATATATAAACAAAATAATGAAAATGCATTTTGTCGATGATTTATTGACATGTGTAAGAACAAACAGCCAATCAATCCCAAATAAAGAGGATTCCAAAAGACCAATTGTTTTAAGTGAAAAATAAATAAAATATGTAAGTGTTGGTTATTTGTATTCGGTACTTAATGCAACTCCTTAAATTCCATTAGAGCAATGAAACTTAAGTTTCAAATCAAAACAAGAAATAATGCCATGCCATTCTGATCTATGTGATACTACACATTTACAATCATTATTAATTTATTCTGAAACTAAAAAAAATAAAACTGCTACCACACATAATTATATTGGATTATAATCTATATACTGATAAATGTACATATTCGTCATAGGAAAAAAAAGGATCCTGCTACCAAATCATTCTTTTTCCAGCTCTATGCATTGCAATTGTAGAGAGTGTATATATATATTTGACATAACAAACTCAACCAGATCAATCTCATATGCTACAAACAATATTTGGATTCGCAGGATGCCAATCATAACAATTGGGCTAAGACTGCCTACACAATAATGAAGGGAAAGTACAATAATGAAGAGAAAGTATGCCTACTTGTTCATGATAATTCATGATAAGACACGAGTGATGGTCCATGGAGACAAAATGGGAGGAACTATTGGATTCTTTTCATCAAAACCTTTCACCTCACCTCAACTATAGGGCCATTCAAAAGGCTCCTGATTCTTTTCTGGATTAATTTCTATATAGCTAGATTGAGTCAGAGATTGTGGAGACCATGAAGAGAGAGTGATTCAACCCTATATTGCAATTAGTGGTGCAAGCTACAAATGGGGTATCAACGGAGGAGAATGATGAGATGAAATGCATGTAGAGAGTATTTAAATGTGGTTCATTTAATGACATTAAGATATACTCTTGACAAGCATTATTAGGCCTCTAAACCCAATATTTTGATCATTTAGTCTACTTGGTCTTCTACAACAATACACAATTTTGTATTTTCCCTTTAAAAAAACAAACAAGAGAGGACAAATTATCCAACAAAATTGAATGCTTGCACTTGGGTCCTGACCATATTGGAGAAGAAGAGTCAACCCCCTCTTCATCATTTGTTGCTTCACATCTCTTTTGTTCTTGAGCAGCTTTATGCATGACATTGCGAGCTTCATCGAGGTCTTATTGTTCATACCGACAAACATATAGTGCATTTTGAGGTTATGTAAAGCAACAGAGTACAAATTTTGATTTTGATTTACAACTCTACAACAAATTCTTTCAAGAAGACTACTTCTAGTACCCATGAATCCCCATTAGAAGAATTTGGACTGGTTTTCAAGTTGTTATGTTAAAAGTATAGTACCCAAACTTCCAATAGAATATTTTGGGTCAGTTTTTGTTGAATTATTGTAACTTCGAAGAATTTTCTACTTATATTCGAGTCATTATTGTATAGATCAAATCCCCTTTTGTGGATTGCTCAAAGTCGGGTCAATATGTATTTGTGTATTATATTTGTTTAGGCCCTATTGTTCCTTTGTAAAAGTCGGGCCTATTGAGCCTTGACAATTAAATGTAAAATAAAAGGGTAAAGTAACAGGTCGGCCCAAACCTAATTATAGGTTGGTTAGACCACTATTTATAAGAGAGTCCAGTGCTTCATTTGGACATTCATTACTTAGCTCTGCAATGCGCAAGTCTTGGAGGAGAAACCGTTGCAACTAGGGGTCATGTCAAGGAGGGTTTCTGGTCTATCTCTTGGTATTTCTTGGTTAAGTGGTGCACTACTCTTCCTAATAAAGGAGTAGAGGAGGATATTTTGTTCGTTCTTTGGCCTATCTATATTGAGGAAGTTTTTGATGGGTTTTCTCCCCCACGAGGATTTCCCAGGATAAAATGTGTGTCTCTAACGTTTATGTGATTGCCTCTCTTTCAGTGATCTAATTTATGCAATTAATGTGCTAAATGATTATAGTAATAAAGAAGAAATCGTAACTGTTAGTTGTATAAGTAAAAACTTCAACATGATATTAGAGCAGGCCTGAAAGAGACCAACTCACATATTATAAGAAGTGTCTAGCTTCAACGCGCCCTCTCCAAGATTCAGTTTCAGTATTGCAGTTGTTGCAAATTTAGGGTTTCTGCATAAACCATAAGTGTGATGTTTTTCTTGTTTGAAGAGGATGTTGGAGAAAGTAAACACACCTAGGAACTTGCCCTAGGAGGGCGCATCTAGTCCTTGGATCAAAATTTTGAAATTTGAAGTTTGATAAATTAGGGTTTCCTCATAAAACCCTAAGTTGCAATTGCAGTACCAGTTGTAGTTGCAGTTTCAGTTGTAGTGCCAATTCCTTCGTACCAGTTCCTTCATGCCAGTTGCAACACCGGTTGTAGTGCCAACGCCAATGGCAATACCAGTTGCAGTGAAAGTTTTTCTAAAAGTGTTGGGACTGATTTTTATTGTCCTAGTGCACATTACCCTAGAAAATCTCCAACTATCTTTAAGTTACAAGTTGAAGAACCTTCAAAGTTTTAAAGGTTCGTTATTTATTTCCACTGCTTCCAAATGGTGCCACTACCTACCAATACTATCAAAGGTATGTACTTACGTATGTTTAAATTGTATCATTATTTTAAAGGGTATTTGAAGGAGAAAGGATATTTTGTCTAAACAACAATCGTAGATCCAGAGGGATCTCAGATCCAACACATTCAGAGGAACTATGCACCCCATGTTTGATTACTTTGATATGCCTCTACTTGTTATGGAATTATTGTAATCTTATGAATATCCAAGTTGCATTTTGATATGTTGAAGTTATCATACTAACCATTGGTCAAAATTAAAGATTGATTAAAGTTGAGATTATAGAGTTTAATCCCTAACTCAGATTTCTGTCAAGATAGCATATTGTCTTAGTACATAGGACAGGTTGAAGAAATTACTTGTCATCTTGAGTGAAGGAGACTCAAAAGAAAATCAACACACCCATTCTTGAGGACAAGACTCCAGGGTCCAGGTTTGATTGATTAAATTGATAAGATTCAAATTTACACATATAAAGTTTGATAACTGCTAAACATTATAGTTGTGATAGCAATCATTGAAAAGTTTTATTATTGAATACTTGGTAACATGTGAACACTATTGAGATAAATGTTTATTGTAATAATTTATTAGATGTAACTAACATCTCCTCTAGGAGACCTTCTCGTTTTGGTTCCGAGTTACCATGGAGGAATGATTGATCACAACACTAGAAGAGTGTTTCTCTCATTCTTTATTACTATATTTCTTACTTTTTACCCTTGTTACAGACATGTCACAAGTGATAGATTTGAAGGAGCTACTGTCATGATCATTCTCACTATCATTTTTATTATTATTATAAAGAGTATTATCCTTGTCTAATGTTTCTCCCTTGTTGTTCTTATTCCAGGCAGGTCACAGGTGATAACCCTGAGGTAGCTATAGTAACGATTGTAGGAGGCAATATATATAAGATGAGACATGGAGAAGACTATCCAAGTTGTATATATGACTGTATACATCCATCTACCGAAGAAGAAGAAGAAGAAGAAGAAGAAGAAGAAGAAGCTACTTTTTATAGATACAAAACATCTCATATGGAGATAGATCATGAGGAGAAGAAGGCTCCAAAGATGACTGAACATTATAATATAACTCACAATACACTTGATCAATGGACAATAAAGCCACCTTGCTAGGAAGCAGAATTCGTTTGAACTCTGACTCAGCTTTTCATATTAAGACTTGGTATTCAACACCAAGTATATCATGCAGAGACTATGAAGTTTTTGTAGAATCAGAAGAAATCAAGACTCAGAGTAAGCTTGATCTCGGAAAGGATCAGATCGGAAAAAGAGACATCTTCCAGGATTGGCAAACAAATGCCATGAGTTGAGAATACTAGATCGTAGCTTTAAAGACCTCTAGGAGACATGAATTATCCTGAGAAGATTTCAATGACAGAGGAGGAAGCCAGTCAGGAGGACTGGGATATGGATTTTTCCTTAATACCATAAGGAAAGTCAATGGTGACTTCCAAGATTGATCTAACAGATCAAGCATGTTGCAGATAACAATATAGAGATGTACACAACCTAATTTGTGTCCATACGATTCTCCTAGCAAGAGGGAGAAGACTATGATGAGACACTTTCTCCAGTAATCGAAGAAATAGTTCCATTATTCATGAAGACAACTAGAACAACAATGATTCTGATATAGTATGATATTCAAGGGGAGCAGTCCCTGTATTTGAGATTGAGTTACCTCCATGAAACAAGAAAATATACCTTCAGTATCAGTGATTGAGCCACTCTCAGTTTCAGATGAAATTGTTGCCATGATAGAATAGAGGAGCTACTCTCAGAGTTCAACAACTACAGTGAGAACAAAGCAATCATTCTTAGCTTTAGAAATAGAAACTGCATGTGCAGAGTCCCGATTCCAGAAGGAACATTCGCAGAGAGAGTAAAGGACATACTCCCAGGAAGTGAGACAAATAGTGCTTTGCAAAAAGCACATAGAATCAACACATGATTATGCAGATTGAATTGCAATTGAGAAAATGTACCAAGATGTGAAAAATTGTTTTCAAAGTATAGGACAAGAAGACTCATGTCTGCAAGTTGAAGCAAGCTCCAAGAGCTTGGTATGGCAAGATTGATAGTTTTCTGATGAGCTTGGGCTTTACCAAGATTAAAGCTGATCCCAACCCTTACTTCAAGATTGAGAATGATGGACTAGTTATATTGGTGCTATATGTGGATGACTCATTCTTGACAGATGAAGAAAAACTCATCATAGATTGTAAGAAGAAGCTTGTCGCTGATTTTGAAATGAAAGACCTAGGCCCAATGCATTATTTCTTAGGTCTTGAAGTTTGGTAGAGCCCATAAAAGATCTTCCTTAACCAAGGGAAGTATGCAGTTGAAATACTGAAGAGGTTTGACATTTTGGAATGTAAATCCATGACCACACTCATGGAAACGAATTTGAAGCCCTAGTTGATACTTTGTCAGAGTTGGTTGATGCTACTCTATACAAACATATTATTGGTTTGTTGATGTATCTAATGAATACCAAGCCAAATATATGCTTTGTTGTGAACACCTTGAGTCATTATCTGGTGGAGCACAGACATGATCACCTTGTAGCTACAAAGCATGTGATGAGATACCTTAAGGGTATGTTAGATTATGGTCTCTGTTATACTAGAGATAGTGACTTGAGACTGTATGGTCATATTGATTCATATTGGGTTGGAAGTACTCCAAAACAAAAGAGAACTTCATGATGTTATTTCAGTTCGGGGTCGGCCATGACTTCATTGCAAAGCAGGAAGCAATCTAGTATTGCTCTCAATACGATAGAAGTAGAGTATTGTAGTATGTTTTGCTAGTTATGAATCCATATGGCTTCAGAAATTGTTGACATGTTTTTTCAATCTGGATATGGAAGCTACCATGATTCTATGTGATAACTAGAGTTGCATAAAGATGACATAAAACCCAGTGTTCCATGATAAGACAAAGCACATAGAGATCCATTACCACTACCTTCGTGACATGGTGTAGAAGGGAGCTGTAAAGATCCAATATGTTGGCACAAATGAGTAGGTTGCAGATGTGTTGACTAAGCCTCTGTCTTGTGTGAATTTTGAGTACTTCTGAGACAAGATTGGTGTAGTCCGAAAGAACCTCCCTTGAAAGAGGGAGTGATGTTGATGATACTATGGTATCCTGACCAACAACGGGTATCTCCGTTAGGATTTTATATCCTATGGGATTGATCATCCCTGGGAAGATCACGAAGGTCCGATAAGGACGATCTATCATAGTACCTATGCATGTATATGCCAATTGTGATCAGTAGTGGTAGCTTAGTTAGGATTGTATATCCTAGCGAATCTTATGATTCTTGGGCAGATCTCAAAGGTCTGGTAAGGACGGTATGTCATAGTACCACGTGGTAGCTTGTTAGGATTTTATATCCTAGGAAATATTATGATTCTTGGGCAGATCCCAAAGGTCCAGTAAGGACGGTCTGTCAGAGTACCACAAATATTGTTGTTGATGCACATGCCTCATTCTATTGCCACATATAGATGTTGATGTTCCAGCTTCGCGTTGTTGATTTTGTTGTTCCAGCTTCGTGTTGTCTATGTTGATGTTCCAACTTCATGTTGTTGTTGATGATGATGTTGTTCTAGCTTCATGTTGTTGATGATGATGATGTTACTCCAGATCTGCGCTACAGATGATGATGATGTTCAATTTCTACTAATGTTGATGATGAGAAGAAATTTCGATGGCCTATAGATATGACCGACGATGTTCCTGATGTTGATGACGATGCCCCCTCCTCTTGACGTTGTATTGAGTCCAGTCAGTTCTTGTTGATGTTATCAGTAGAATTCCCTTCTTATTAAGGGGGAGTGTTGAATTATTGTAGCTTTGAAGAATATTCTACTTATATTTGAGTCATTATTGTATAGATAAAATCCCCTTTTACAGATTGGTCAAAGCCGGATCAATATGTATTTGTGTAATATATTTATTTAAGCCCTATTGTGCCTTTGTAAAAGTCATCCATATTGAGACTTGATAGTTAAATGTAAAATAAAAGGGTAAAGTGACAGGTTGGCCCAGACCTAATTATATGTTGACCATACCACTATTTGTAAGAGAGGCCAATGCCTCATTTAGACATTCACTACTTAGCTCTGTAGTGCACAAGTCTTGGAGGAGAAACTGTTGCAACTGGGGGTGACGTCAAGGAGGGTTTTTGGTCTATCTCTTGTTATTTCTTGGTTAAGTGGTGTGCTACTCTTCTTAGTAAAGGAGTAGAGGAGGATCTTATGTTCGTTCTTTGGTGTATCTATATTGAGGAAGTTTTTGCTAGGTTTTCTCCCCCATGAGGGTTTCCTGGGATAAAATGTGTGTCTCTAATGTTTCTGTGATTACCTCTCTTTCAATGATCTTATTTGTGCAACTAATGTTCTAAATGATTATAATAATAAAGAAGAAATTGTAACTGCTAGCTGTATGAGTAAAAACTTCAACAATTTTCACAGATTGTTATGCTAAATGTCTAGTACCCAAGTCCCCATTAGAGGATTTTGAGCTATTTTTCACATAATGTTATGCTAAAATGCCCATTGGAAGAATAGAAAAATCAATGAAATTATATTATGTAACAATTATCGTTTATCATGCATCGTAGTTTTCCACCTATGTTCAACTTGCCAAGATATTTGATAAAATGCATGTTGCTACACTATTTTCAAAAAGTAGTTAGGATGACTTTTATAATTCTTAAATCTAGAAAATTGGTCTTCTATTTAGAAGAAGTTCCATACTTCTTTTACATTCATCTTAATAAAAATGTAGACAATTTTAAAATCCATCTCCTATGGGTGTAGTTCTACTCTGTTAAATCCATGTTCATATATATTTAATGACATATAACAATTGACTATTTAAAAACAACATCTCTTACATTTCTTTGCAGGGAAACATGATGCACTAGAGTGGTTGAAAAGAAAAATCACCATATACAACGTACCTATTAGAACACTTTATGCAAAGTACTATAACGACATTGTATTAAATAAATATGGTCTTAGAATACATTGATCAAGAGAAACAAGATGTTTGCAATCAAGCACGTAGAAGAGGCATCTTGTGATGGTGCAACTATAACTTATTTTCCATGAGAAAAAAAAATTGATAAAGAGTCATCTAAAAAAGTATGCAACGTTCGCATAGATCCATTATGCACCTTGAAAAATATATACCCAATGACTTTGTGGTTTGACGCTTCCAAACTACCGCATTGTCGGGAATACCCAATATAATTTTCATGCAGAGTGGAGAAACTAACTATAACATCCCTACCCACCTGTTGGGCTATGCCACTTAAATTTTTGAACTTTGATACTAATTTAAATCACCTTGTAATGTCCCCATTATCAACAACTTAACAAATTGCTCTTATAACATCCCCAACCCCGAGTTGGGCCACGCCACACAAAATTACGAATTCTGATACCATTAAATTAAATAATAAGTTTTGCATATGAACATAGTTAAGAGGAAATAATAACAAATTGCATGCAACAATAACAATTCATATATATAATTTAACAACAGAGATTCCATGAAAGAAAACTCATAATTGCACACACAGTGATTGAAATAAGCACATGAAAGACACTTATCTTAGAAAATAAACACCAACTGCATGCAGACCTTCCATGTTCCTCCCAGCCATAGACCACACTACTCATAATCTCAGTAGTGGGTCACCCCCGAGATGGGGATAAACTATACCAGGGCAAAGGGAATACTAATCCATTCTAAGGTATGATAAGAAACATAATTGCTCAGTTCAAGGTGCCAAAATGTTGCAACTAACCTACAGTGTCTCATTCCCCACATGTCTTTCCCACTCCAAGAAGTGTGCCCCTTCTCTGCTTAATAGTCCCTCGACTACCCCAATTCCCTTCCAGGGCTTCAACGAAAGGCCAGACAGGAAGTCTCAGAGCCCTGTAGCTATTTCCCAGTGCACCAGGGAACAATTCTGAGTAGTTTCTCGCCTAGAGAAACTACTCATGGGCCTGACAACCCACTTCTTCGACATAGAAAATGTCACACTTGGAGAGAAATTCCTACAAGCCTGAAAAACCTCTTCTTCAACATAGAAAATATCTCACTTGGAGAGAAATTCCTATGAGCCTGACAACTCGCTTCTTCGACCACGAGCCTGACAAACCACCTCTTCAACCTACAATCAAACCTGGTATAGGTACGGATGGTAGCATGGATGAGTGGATGGTAGGAAATCATGAGTGAATGATGAATTCCACCCCCCCCAACAAATACACTGAGTCTTTCTCTTATATATGCATGTGCCTTTTATGACACATGGCACTAAAGGAAGTCCCTTGTCCCCCACTTTAGAAACTTAGGATATATTCATATACATACTTTATACTTTAAGGAATATTAATATAATATTTCTTTGGGCTTAATCCCCCCTTTCTTAGCCCCTTTTCCATACCTAGTGGAGTTTATCCCCTATACTCTTTTACATGGTTGGTCTACAACAATGATGTGTTTTCATTAATATTTGCATGTGATTACATATTACAATGATGGCTCACTAGCCATTTTAGCATCTGACTCTCCAACCTAATAACGACACATGCACTCTGGCCTTAATACATATGCAGTCATACATATAAACTCGACTTTGCACACTTCCAGGTCATTACAGTGCCCTTACCCAGATGCACACAACACTATGAATTGTGTGCCCCTATCTTGATAACAAATCTTTGCACACTTATCTAGGTGCACGCAACACCAAAACCATGTGCCAATGGCTCACCAGCTTAAATGCATATTTACATTTACAATTGGTACCAACGGTTCACCAACCTGTGTTCCTTTACATTTATATGTACAATTTGTGTTTGGCCTAGGGGCATTACATTCCCCTCCCCCTTATTTATGCACTGTATTTAGTGCATTGTATACATGTTCATTCAAAATTATTCAAAAAGGTCCATGCCTTTGCTAATGAAGCTTGTTATCCACCTGGTGCTCTACTTTCAAGCACCAATTCATGTATTCATACAACAGTTGGAAGTCACTTGCTCTATTTCATAGAGATGCTTCATGAAAGAATCCATCTCATTGTTCCATTTGACACACCCTCATGATTACAGCTACCATGCCATAAGCATCCTTGAGTGGCCTCTTCCTTGCTGTAATCACCTTTCCAGGCTTAGGTATCCATTCACTGCTATACATTCCCTCAGTGATCCATCTGAGCAAGGATAACTCATTACCATAACCCCACCAAGGTTCTACATTTATAAGCTCTAGTGTCTCCAACAATAGCTATTATTCCCAAGCATTCCAACTGTAATAAATATTATCTCATTACCATAACCCCACCAGGGTTCTACATTTATAAGCTCTAGTGTCTCCAATGATAAATATTATTCCCAAGCATTCCAACTTTAATAAATATTATCTCATATGTATCAAACACATACAATCACTATGAGAGAATATTATAAAATATTCATTTAGAAATTCAATTAATTTTATAAGGAAATTCAAATCTTCTCCTAGTAAGAGATTTCATATCATAATTTTCTTGGTGGTTGAAATAGTAAGAAACAATCTTCCTTATGGATTTTCCACAATACCATATTGTAGATCACTTTTCCCAGCAATAATGTCATCATGCATTTAACCAACAGATGATTAGTATTTCATCTACACTAGATTTTCATTGCAATATGCATGAAAAGTTACAAAGAGATCTTAGAATTGTCTGCACTTAACAGTTCAATCACAATTATCAAATAACTTATTAAATGAAATGGAATTATCATTCTCTGCATAGGAATTTTCAGTCGTTAGGATTTTCAATCTTCCATCATCATTATTTTCATTACTTTATTTTTTGAACATAAATTTCTTGTAGTCCATGTTCATTTGACTACTTGACTTGCAACTTTCCTATTGCAATATCTAACAATCCCTGAAATGTCCTCAAATCCATGAGTTAGTAATGGTTGTAACTTTTCAGTTGTTAACATAATCATCTCCATTAAATAACATATATGCATGCATTCACAAAACCACATTCAACAAATGCATTCAATCATATCAATTCCACCTTGCATAAGTGCAACTCTACCACTTACTATGCATGGGTGCAACTCTCAATGCATATCTATTCAATGCACCCTTGCATTGATTTTCAAAATGATCGATATCTAAGTCATGTATCTTACCATTGGTAGATTGGGAAGGCTGGCCAATGCCTTGACACATTCTTCACACACTTCCTATTGCCTGCTCAACTATTTGGATGCCTTCATTTTCGACCCAAACACTACACCAAGAATATAATTTTGTGGTGTTCATTAGTGTTGGAAAAAAAGTCGCATTCCAAACATTATTTAGAAGTAGGAATTTCATTTTCTATTTGTGTGGTACATAACCTTTCCATAACCAAACCTTAACATAACCAACCATGTTATGGTCTCATACATGACTAGTTTTTCTGGCATCCATTCCTGTAATAGGTTCATAAATTTTATTGCTTTGGTTATTAGCTCATAACCACCAAATCCATACTATGCTATTACGTCACATGTATGACTTCAAAAACTAACACTTTTTTTATAATTATCACATTCCTTCAACCTTTACCACCCCTAGTGGTATTTTATTTCCATTAATGTATCCAAATTATACATTAATGTTATGTTATAAAATAACTCTACCTAAGGAATTATTTCCTAATTCCTTTCAATAATTATGCAATAAAAGTACATAAGAATCATACCTGCATAGTTTCCATCAAATAATTTTGATGCTACATGTTTAGCCAATAACAATAGAAGCTCCCATGCCTCTTTTATTAGTTTTATAATCAACACTTCAGCTTTATGTTGCTTCCCTCCAACATGAAACAAAATTAGTAGCAACACTTGCAATCATGCAATAATTCTCTTTTTTTTGGTACAACAACCACCATTAGTAGCTTTCATATTAATATATATTCAACAATAGACTAATTCTAGTCTTATTATGTTATATATGTATATTAACAAATCCACATTCATCAATGCATATTTATATGAACTAATAATGCACCATCAACATGCTCATAAATGAATTTGCATGCCAATTTCCTGTACTATGTATGGTTGTCCAACAAGACATAACATAATTGTTGCTATAGTGATTGCAACAACCTCTTTCTCCTTGTATCACTTTTCTTTGTCGTTCCCTTACTGAGCACTTTTCCATCTAAACTACTCTTGATCAATTTTATATTTTTATCCAAATAATATGTTGATATGAACTTCAACATTAATTATTTCCTGGATCCATCTAACTAAACACATGCATGACCAAATTTCCTTTCCAGACATGCTCTCTTATTGACTTTAGATATTTAACACCAATTTATTTATTGAAACAAACCGATTCAACCTTTCCTTGACTGAACATATCAACACTTGGAGTTGGTTGAACCATTACTTTCTCATGTCCTGACCCTCTAATTTCAACCTAACTTTCATAGTCAACTTCCATCATGCCATATTGATGCACATATGTCTTCTTCTCCAATTGTTCATGGACTTTACCCGCTTTTGGAATTCACTGAATTTATGGAATTCCTTTCTCAGAACTCTAATTGCATCCTTTTAAAGCTAATATGCACATAATGCATTACTGATGCATTTGTTGACACTTATTTAGTATGTACACACCTTTATTGCTTCAACCGAAGTTTTGTCATATAAACCATGCTTCCATTGTGCTACTTTGATAAACATCATGGGGGTGTTATCCAAAAATTGTAGGACTGATCCTTGGAAATGTGTCATTTATCTCCAAGTACGCCCTTTGTCTTTCTTTAGCAGAAACTAACATAATTACATATAATTCTTTTGAAAACAATGCTTCCCACAATGTATTACTTATCTGTACATTGACACCCTTTATGGTGAATGGATCTTTACTACAACTAGTGAAGATTCCCCTCTTGTTTCCTGAATCCACTCTAATTAGAATCAATGAATTTCTTGTAGTATTTTCCTTCACCCATAAATTTTCTCTTCTTGGCTTCCCAAGCCTTCATGGTTGCATATAGACTCCTATCTTATTATTCTTTAGTCTTGGACTTTGATCGTCTTGTGCAAGATTCTCATCATAGCACTATGGCCTTGAGTATCTCTTTTTATCTTTAACCAAAATTTCAATCCTCTCACAGGTTATGAAAATAATCTCTCCACACTTCCATGGTCTCAACTTCATGCATATCCATTACTCTGAGTATATAAATTTTCAACTGGTCGTTCCCTCACGCAACCATTCCACATTTTGAAGAACTGACCCTATATGTTACTCATACCTGAAGATACCACTTTGATAAGGAAATTTTTCTATGCTTTATCATCAACCTTAATCTCTGCTTGCAATACATTTATTATAAAAGATAACATTTAGAACAAATTTGGTAAGATATGCACAATTTTTCCCTTTCATGGTTACCAAAAATCTTCTTTTGAATTATGTGTTGATCCAGTTCCGATCTAAATGATGTTATCTCTGCAAAATGTGCATCCAACAAAACTTCTTAGGCTAAATAATTTAAAAGATTCATGAAATTATGTACAATTCTAGTTCAATAATGCATCAAAATTATTCCTTTTTATTTCTTGTAAAATTGGTTGCCTAATCAATTTTATGGGTCAATATTTATACTCTACTATCCAAGACATTTCCAATGCCTACTTCTGTGCTCAATTATGAGTCTTGAGCAGAAAGTTACGATCATTTGAAAATTGTCCATTAATTCTTTTGTTCATACTTCAACTACGTGCAAATCTGAACTGTAATTATGAATTTTGCACCTACTCCATTGGATTTTTTGTAGTATCCCAATTGGGTTTCTTCATATACGTATTTTGGACAGTCTATCCAAGTTTCACCTCTTTCTAGGTTTTGGGCTGCTAGATATAGCCTGATGAAGTTTCAAGCCAATTAGTGTTTTTGGTCTTGAATGCTATAGGTACCTTCTATGCCCTCTTAAACATCTTTAACATGCCCATAATTTTAATTCAGCTCCATGATCGTGTTCTATGGTTCAATATATTTCCATAGACTACTCATGTGCCTCAATTTGATTCTAGAGCAAGAAGTTATGGCCTTCAGAAGTTAACTGGGCTTAAAATTTATTCTCCATTGTTCGAGTTGTAAATCACTCATCCTAACTTTGTTTGACAAATGGGATACATTGCTAGAAAGATATCATTGATATCCTTCATTTGATTTACAAAAATCATACTTTGAGTGCACTATTTTTTAGTTGCTAAAAACACTATTTAGGGCCTCAAAAATGTCGTCCAAAAATATGACCTTCAAACAATACAAAAATGTGACGAAAAATCACTAGTTTTATGTTGTTGTAGACAACCAAACTGACTTCATGCACCACTTCTAAATTATACACCCATATTTAGCATGTGTAGTTCTACACGCATAATGCCAAAGTGCAACGAATGCACCGTGCATCCATATCCAGTGTGCACCACTTTTTTGTCATGTGACAATATCTACTGCACAAAACTTTTGTGTCGTGCGCCAATACCTACTGCATAGAACTTTTTTGTCATGAACCAATACCTACTACGCAGAACTTGTGTCATGTGCCAATACCTAATGTGCACAACTTTTGTGTCGTGCACCAATACTTTGTGTGCATCACACTCTCCACACTACACAATTCCAAGGTTCAGTGTGTTCACATCGTGCACCAATACTCCCTTCCTACACAAAGTCATCTCAAAGGTTATCATAAGTAGTAAATTCTTATGAGCACAAACACCTTGGACAAAGGGTGCGCACCACCAATTATACTTCCCCGTGGTGTGAATATTTAACGTGCACACACTACATACCAACATTACGCGTGCAACAACAAATTTGTTCCGCGCTTTGCCAGTACACAATGCACACGTCTTGCACATCAATATTACGCGTGCGCCACCAATTCTACACCGTGCCATGCCAAATTTTAGTGCGCACACCCGTGCAATATTGTTTTCTGCACAACGCCAAATTTTTAGTGCGCACACCTATGCACCATTATTTTTTTGCGCAATGCCAAATTTTTAGTGTGCACACCTGCATAACATTATTTTTCTGCGCAATGCCTAATTTTTGGTGCACAACATTATTTTTCTGCGCAACGCCAAATTTTTAGTGCACACACCCACACACCATTATTTTTCCGTGCAACGCCAAATTTTATTGTGCACACCCACACACCATTATTTTTCCGTGCATCACCATCTTTGCACCGCGCAACATCAAATTGTAGTGTGCACATCCGCGCACGATTATTTTTCTGTTCTTAGTTGTTTTTTCCATAATTTTTGTTATAGAAATTGGGGTTTTTGCCCAATTTCTCCCAATTTTGTCTTGGGTGCCATGACCACTCTGTAAACTCAAAAATTCAGTCGTCTACTGGCCCGCATTTTCCCCATTAGAATTGCCATTACTTAAATTTAATTTCAAGCTTGATTAATCACATTACCCATGAGATTTCTCTCAATTTTACCGCAATAATTTAATCAACATGTTACAGACCTACTCCAAAAATTATTTCTCTCCAAATTTCTGCTTCAACATCTACTAACTTGGCCCATCTAGGCTCAGTATTGAAAATTGGGCTCTGATACCACATTGTAACATCCCCAACCACTTGTTGGGCTATGCCACTTAAATTTATGAACTATGATACTAATTTAAATCACCTTGTAACGTCCCCATTATCAACAACTCAAAAAATTGCTCTTGCAACGTCCCCAACCCCGAGTTGGGCCACACCACATAATTACAAATTCTGATGCCATTAAATTAAATAATAAATTATGCAAATGAACAGAATTAAGAAGAAATAATAACAACATGCATGGAACAATTACAATTCATATATAGAATTTAACAACAGAGATTCCATGACAGAAAACTCATAATTTCACACACAATAATTGAAATAAGCACATGAAAGACACTTATCTCAGGAAATAAACACCAACTACATGTAGACCTTCCACGTTCCTCCCAACCATAGACCACACTACTCATAATCTCAACAGTGGGTCACCCTCGAGATGGGGATAAACTCTACCAGGGAAAAGAGAATACTAAGTCGGTATAAGGTCTGATAAGCAAAATAATTCCTCAATCCAAGGTTCCCAACTGCTGCAACTAGCCTACAATCTCTCATTCCCCACATGCTTGTCCCATTCCAGGAAGTGTACCCCTTCTCTGCTTAACAGTCCCTTGACTACCCCACTTCCCTTCTAGGGTTTCAACAACAGGCTGGACAGGTAATCTCAGAGCCCTATAACTATTTCCCAATGCACCAGAGAATAATTCTGAGTAGTTTCTTTCCTAGATAAACTACTCACGGACCTTACAACCCGCTTCTTTGACATAGCACATATCTCACTTGGAGAGAAATGCCTACGGGCTTGACAACCCGCTTCTTCAACATAGAAAATCTCTCACCTGGAGAGAAATGCCTACTGGCTTGACAACCCGCCTCTTCGACCATGGGCCTGACAACCCACCTCTTCAACCTACAGTCAAACCAGGTATAAGTACAAATGGTATCATGGATGAGTGGATGGTAGGAAATCATGAGTGAATGACGAATTTCCCTCACCCACAAATACACTGAGTCTCTCCCTTATATATGCATGTGCCTTTTATGACACATGGCACTCAAGGAACTCCCTTCACCCCCACTTTAGAAACTTAGGATATATTCTTATCCATACTTTATTTTTTAAGGAATATTAAAATAATATTCCTTTGGGCTTAAGCCCGCCTTGCTTTGGCCATTTTCCCTACCTAGTGGAATTTAGCCTCCTATAGTCTTTTACATGGTTGGTCTACAACAATGATGTGTTTTCATTAATATTTGTATGTGATCACATATTACAATGATGGCTCACTGGCCATTTTAGCATTTGGCTCTCCAGCTTAATAACCAAATAGGCGCTCTGGCCTCAATACATATGCGGCCATACATATAAAACTCAACTCTACTCACTTCCAGGTCATTACAATGCACTTACCCAGGTGCGCACAACACTATGACTTGTGCACCCCTACCTTGATAACAAATCTCCGTGCACTTATCTAGGTGCGCGCAACACCAAAAGCAAGTGTCAATGGCTCACCAACTTAAATGCATATTTACATTTACAATTGGTATCAACGACTCACCAACCTATGTGTTCCTTTACATTTATATGTACAATTGGGGTTTGGCCTAGGGGTATTACAGTAACACTCTCATAAAGGAGAGGCTTTTAAATTAAACCATTGTTATTTGAGATTCACCTTGCCGCGAGGTGTGATGGAAACTTGTTGCTCGAAAACATCGTTAAGTGTTGAAGTTGAAACAAGGGATGCCCATAGCAACTTAAGTGCCTGAATGCACGTCATAACACTAGTAGTAACACGTTCTTTATAAACCCTACTTACCTATAAATGACTAAAATAGATACTCCTTACCTCATTGGGGCCAACTCTTGCAGTGCATTCTTCAAGCTATGTTAATTCCTTAACATTGAGCTTATTAATAAGGGTGATATTGGTGATGGTCGAGGTCAACCAGAGCACCAAATCGTGCTAGCATCACTACCCATGGATGTTCAAGACCCTGATCATTTATCTCTCGTTGCTCATCTCGAACAACTGGCTCATAACCAATATCATTGCCAGTTGCAGTGCCAAACATCGACTGTAGGGTTAAGGAAACTACAGACTGCAGATTGTAATCGATTCCTATTGAATGTCATATATCAAATGATGATGTCTGTCATATTCCCAAATATAATAAAATAATATATAATCATCCTCATTCCCTAGAAATACATTGTCATCCCAACAATAACACCTTAAACTTAATATCTATTAAAAATGGAAAAAAATAAAATTATAATTTTCAATTAAAAAGTATAAGATGAAACTTTAGTTAAAATGGAGATATTATAAAGTTAACCAACAACTATTACAAATCAAACTACCGACTCATCACTATAATTCTTGCATTACCCTCAACAAAAACTAATAATTAACTAGAACACTTTCTACACAATAAAATATTTTTGTTACTTTCTATGTTGCTTGTACTTGCCATCATGACAATTAAGTTTTGGCCAGAGTACTCTTATGTTTACACCAAGTAGCATTTCATAACTATGTCTTGAATTTTCCAATAAGAATAATTTTAATTCGGACTTTTCATCTTGTAATGCCCTTGAGGCTAGTGCTAAAGGTGCTTTCCCTTGCAACCCAATTTCTTCGTGAAAAACATTCATGTAGTTAATAGTTAACTAAAGCACTTTCTACAAAATAAAATCTATAATCAACTAATTTTTCATTAAAGAATAAGTATATGCAATGACCTCACATGACACCTTGAAGTTGAACATAAAAAAAATTAACGTGATATATATTTATAGATATGTTGAGGATAAAATTGGTTATAAATTATCAAATTAAAAAGGCGTATTTAAACAATATAATGCATCTTATAAAGATAAAGGTTTTTAACATACTATCACATTTACAAAAGGGTTTTTAACATACTATCACATTTACAAAAGGGTATCAATTGCAAATTTCTAAGTGAAATCTCTTAAAGATCAAAAATTAGCATTGACGTTGAACATATGTCTTAATACTTGATTAAAAATTAACATTGACGTTGAACATATGTCTTAATACTTGAGCATGCTTCAAGAATGAGTGGAAACTATGCTTGACATTTGAGTTGTTCCTGCAAGGATATTAGTAGGATTAGTGTGGTTAAAGAAAATATATAGACAAAAGCATATTTTACCAATTAACACAATTAATGGAGTAACGTTTTCAGTATTAAACAAGTGGTAACAATATTTTATTAAATTTTACGTTTTGGTGGATGAAATGAGGTGTCTTTATGCTAATTAATAATGATTAAGATTTAAATTTTGGTGAATATATAACTCAATAAAATAATTGAATTTGACGAGATTCATATGAAGCATTATTATTAAAAAATAACATAATTAAAATTTTATTTTTAAACTAGTTATTTTAACAATATCAAATGAATCTACTATTTCTACATCAAAATTTTCAAGTGTCACTATCGTAAACATGGGTTTTTGTCTTAAAATTTGGTTTTGGGTTTCACTATTTTAAAATTTTCTACATCAACGACATTTCAAACTATATCCTTGGTCTTATTAGAATAAAGCACAACCAAAACCAAATCAATTGTTGTTACATGTTGCTCCTACAATATTACCCAACACCAATCCTTATGGTTTTGACAAATATAAATGGCATTGTCCTTTAATCTTATTAGATTAAATTATCCTCATTTTTAAGACAATTATAAGATCAAAGAATAACCATCTCATCAACCCAAAAATACATATGTACTCAAAATAGATTTGGAATACAAATTATCCAATATAGGAGCCTAGTTAAAAAAAAGAGACCTGCCCTTAATACTAACCCTTAACTGTTGTGATATTTATTTTTTGTTATTGGTTGGGAAATGATTTTGAACTCATAGTTCATGTAACATTTGAAGTCCACTAAATATAGATAGTGGTTTAATTGATAAAGGGATAAAGGGGTTAAAATATGAAAATAGGAAGTCAAAAGTGAATTTGATGAAGTAGGTGAAAAAAGGCAATGTTGGGGAATGAAATTATGATGACCAAGGATAGGAAATGGCGAGGATTGAAATTGTGAAGATGTTGGATATGAAAACAAAGAAAACGTTAAATATGTGATAAAATTCTAAACTAAAAAATTGTTGCAAATAATTTATACTAAGTTTATAATTGAAAGTTCTAGTAAAGGGGGGAAATATTGAGGAATGGTACTAAAAGTAATATTGCTTGGCTTCCACCTCCACAAGATGGATCAAGTTTAACATTCACTAGGTATCCAAAGGTGGACCCACTTTAGTGAGATCAAGGGGATCTTCAAACACCATGAAGGATGCATAACTAAAATGTTCTATGACTTCCCAGACTAATAATGAGGGTGAACTTCTAGCCCTTCCCATAGTCCTTACATGTGGAATGAAGGAAGTGGTAAACCAAGGCCTTAAGAGAATGATTGTAAGGAAATTCTAAGTTTAGGATTGATTACCTTAATGGGAAAAACCAAAACTCAGCATGGGAGATTGCTAGTTATATTTATTGGAGTAAACAAGTGATTAAGAACTTTGAAGAAGTACAAATTATTCATGTGACAAAGAAGGCCAGTCTAAGTATTCATGTGAGAAGGAAGCTCAATCACAATATTCATGTGAGGGAAGGCCAATCAATTTTCTTTTAATTAAAGGTTCATTTAAACTCTCAATAATCAAAATGTACAATACTTTAATATGAAAGGACATGTCAATCGTAGCTTCAACGAGCATAACAAAACACTACTATGAGGACTAGGTAATACCCAAATCCTGGTTTCCACATAGGTTGTAATAGTCTAACCAAAAAAAAACATCAACAAATTGAACATGACAAGAAAATGCTAAAAAGACTAGGCCGACAACTGAAGATTGAGGACCACCGATAGGGATTCTCAGTGCTTAGCATACAATTGGGATTCTTAGTTCTTAGTATGTATGTGTATCACATTAGTTTTTGTGTTGTAGGAGATTACTAGGGTGGTTTGTTGTGGTGATGCCTCTTGATTTCCTATCCTCATGAATAATTGATATCTTGTCTTCAACTAGATCTATTATTACCTTTAGTTGCTTTTTCTTAGGAGCTTGTTGATTATTTCTCTCCAAGTTTGTTGAGATAGCTTTATTCATGTATGACTATATAAGCTTGTGTTTGAATTAATACAAGATCAGTATGAGACTTTGATTCACACAATTTGTGTATAACTCTACTCATGAGTGGATTCATCCACATTATTGGTATTACAGAAAGCTTTCAATCCAGTTCCAGGTTTGGGTATTATCTTCCTCTGCATCTTGTCTTGGAATTTACTTTATATTCTTTGTTAGTTTTCCATCCTTTCGAGGTCATTCCATCAATAATTGTGATTGGATTTTGATAGCCACGAGTTATTTTATTTCTCAACTGATTACATGCCATAGCTTTTTTTTATGTGAGATCTCATCAAATGTAAAACACTCCTCCTTCTCTATTTTGATATGCATGTTCCTCGCATCCATTTTCAAGGCATGATTTAGAGCTAAATTTTCCTTTTACCCAAAATAATTTCCCTTATCAACACAACTTGACCTCTCCTCTAACACATATCAATCCCTCCACATAGACACCACATTGAATGTTTGGCTCAAAGCAATCTCAAGGAGTTCAAGATACATGCCTTTTATTTCTTGATCTACTCCTGCATTGACCATTCCCGGTGTTTTCTATCTTCCGAGGCTTATTCTATGTGTTCGTGGAAGCGATTTATGTGAATTCACTCCCTTATTTGCGGATTGATTTGAGACAAAATTTGTTCGACAAAATAGGGAATTCCAACATAGGATGGACACCTTTAAGAACCACTCACACAACTAGATCAAAGATCAACACACTGATGTTTTTACGTGGTTAAAAACCTTGAAGAGGGAAACGGTGCACAACCTTAGCCAACATGGCCACTTGAACCAATATGTGAATGGAAAAGAAAAATATTTTACAAGAGAGTTTCTCAAGAGATCATCAACAAATGACCCTCCATGCTCTTTAAATAGAGATTATGGACCTATTGGTGCAGGTTCATGTTCAATGGACTCGTCGGGAGAAAGGTGAGTAGGCAAAGGTGGATTTTCATCCTCACTGTCATCATCTAAAGAAAAAAACAAAATAGGAATAGAAGATGGCACAAACGTAAAAAATGGATTGCATGCCAAAGATGGCACAAATGTTGAATTAGACTTGCAAACCAAGAGATTTTCATCAATTTTAACATCTCTTCTAATAATAATTTCATTGGAATGAGGTTGAAGAAGTTTATAACCTTTGACATCTTTTGAGTATCCAACAAAAATGCACTTCCCATTTTTAGGATGCAATGCTTTCATTTTCTCATTAGGAATGTGAGCCCATGCTACGCTACCAAATACATGAAAATAACTTACATATGGATTATTTTTAGTTCATGCTTGTTTCGGCGTTATATTTTTTAAATCCTTTGTGGGAGTGTGATTTACTATCTAATTTGCACAGTTGATGGCTTCTGCCCAATAATGAAGACTTAATCTCTTATATTGGATCATACAATTAGCCATTTCTTTTAATGTGCAATTCTTTCTCTTAGAAACACCATTTTGTTGTCATGTATATGGAATAGTGTGTTGCATTTGTATGTCATGTTTAGTGCAATAACTTGTAAAGTTTTTGTTCACATATTCGCCTCCATTATTTGTTCGTAACTTCTGAAGTTGATGTCCATATTTGTTTTCTACGAGCACTCTTAAGCTTTAAGAAGTAAACCCAAGTGAATTTGGAGAAGTATTCAATGAAAGTTAGGTAGTACTTGTAGCCATAGAAAAAAGGAGAAGAAAAAAGACCACACAAATCAATATGAACAAGTTGCAAAGGGGCCAGGGCCTGCCAAGGTGCACGTTTTTCAAAACTATTTTGATGATGTTTGTCGAGAACACAACAGACACAAACACCATCTCTTCAAGAAATGAGGAAGACCAATCACTATATGTTGATTACATAGTTGTTGCAAAGAACGATAATTTAGATGACCAAGCCACTCATGCCAAAGTTTGCTCAAGTCATTGCTATGAGAAACAAAAACTGATGGAAACGATGATGACTCAAAGTTGTTACATTTGTACAACCTGGTAATATCATAAAAATTCTAGTTGCTAGGACATGATTAGGATCTTTTAAATCCTTGTTTACAACTTGGTGAGGTGAAAACTCTATGGATTTACCTTCACCAAAACGAGTGATCTGATACATTGATAGAAGGTTGCAGGAAAGACTTGGAACACATAATACATCATTTAAATGACCATTATCTACCTAAACTGTTCTAGACTCTACAACACTAAGCGATCTATCATCACCAACAAATATTTACTTGGTGTAACATTCATTAAGAGCACAAAATATGGATTTATCCTTAACCATGTGATAAGATGCTCCAAAATCAATAAGCCACTCATCTGAAGAAGTAGAAGTTGCATTGAATGAGAAACTAGAAGCAAAAAGTGCATGTCCATGAGAAGAAGAGTTAAAAGAAGAAGACTCAACATTGATGTTGTGCTTCTTGATCGTTGCTTCTAAGGCTACCATCTTCTTAAAACATTTAGACTCCACATGCCCATCTTGCCCACAAAAGTTGCAATTCATGCCATCATTCTTACTTTCATATTTTGCTGCATTGTCACCAATGGGAGTAGAAGTTGGTTGAGAGGGTTTGGAACCCTTGCTTTTCTTGTTGTTGTGGTGAGGATGTTTCTTCTTAGGATTCTTGAATTTTTTTTTTTTTGGGGGGGGGGCACTAAGGCTTTGTTAGATGTACCTACAATGTTGATCACTCCAAGTTGCAAAGCTTATGTTGCTCTCTAATCAAAGAATCACAAAAAGACTCAAGAGTGGGAGTTTGGTAAGCACTCTCTAGAGCTTCTCCGGTGGCATAAAAGGTAGATACAAAGATAGAATATGCACTACCAAGCTTAGAGAGAATAACATATATGCATCGATCATCTTTCACATCTATTTCACAGTCTTTACATAAAAGTCTAAGTGTTTTAACTCAAACAAATAATCTTCAATGCAAGAAAAATCATTGGGACTTAAGGTCATTAACCGATTTTCAATATGGTGAGCTCGAATCACATTGTGTTTATCAAAGACAGCTTCAAGATTTTCCCAAGCTTTATCTGGGCCATCAATTCCTTGAAGGTGAAACCTTAAATCATGAGAGATGGAAATTTCGATTAGTCCATGTGCTTCTTCATTGTTATTATCCCATTTTCCTTTCATTTTAGCATCAATAGGGGCTTGTTCTTTTCACAAGGTAATTTGATACAATCATTTACTTCTTATTACATCCTCCATATGATATTTCCATGACAAGTAGTTGGTACTAGTACACAAAAGATCACTGGGAAAATCCATATTAAAGTATGCAAAGAATATGAATTTAAAATACGAAATTGATGGCATGGATGGAAAGCTCTCGAAAAAATAGGTTGTTAAAAAAAACAGAGGTGAAAATATACTTCAGATGCAAGCGTTATGCCCTTTTGAAAAATGACATAAACGACGACTAAGGCACCACGTGGCAGGTAGAAGTTGATCCATGTGATGATGGATGCACAAAATTCTCTTCCTTCTCTAACTTTGCCTATAATCTCACTTTTACAATTAAGTGTCTTTATGAAGTGACACATTTTATAGAATAAGTGAGAATCACTTTTAAAATGAAGTTACTTTGTAAATTAAAGTTGTATGCAAAAAGTAACTAAAAAAGAAATATTAAAGCTACTTATAGTGATTCACTTTTATAATTTAAGTGAAATGCACTTTACAATGAATACATGAACTTTTTTTCCCCAGGTGGGATGAGTGGAAGGAGTTTGGTGGACACGAGAACCCCTTTGAGAAATGTGTCAAGTGATATCGTGGCGAGCATTGAGCCTTTCCCACTCACATGGTTGTCTTCCCATGATGAACAATGTTAATGTTGGTATGTGTGGCTCTTCTTGGCATATGGATCCATCTCCTCACATCTATCCTCCTGTACCTCTCCTCATCCGTGGAAAATACCAAGGTAAATGTTAATCGATATAGCATGTGTGATGCCTTCTCCGTAAGGCATTATCACGAGCAAGAGTGGAAGTCTCAACAAGTGGAAATTATGGTATTAAGTGGTTCTGCGATCTTGAAACTGGTTTATAGTCTAAAGGAAAGGCAAGCCACAACTCTTCCCTATAGCTGCTGAAATCAACTCCTCGTTCTCGCCTCTGTTCTCCTCCTGCACTCGCCTTCTTTGTTGTTCCCTCACCTATCCTTGGTGGATTTCGGGGACCAAAATCCTCCCAATGGGTAGGTGTGATCCAAATCGGATCTGACAAAAATAATTGGCTATTGACATGAGACTCTAAGATTATCAACACAAGCATTGTTAAGGCTATGGACAATGAAGGAAATCAACTTGTTGGCATGAAGGCCCTATGCTATCACGATTGATGTCCATTTTGTATGTAATATATGTAAATTTAGGTAGTATATTATTGTATAGACAGGCGGGGGGAGTGAATCAGTTTTTATTGTGATTAAACAATTATGGTTCTTTAAACTCTTTGTAGAGACACTAAATAATGGTCAATAATGCGGGGAAATAAACAATGGCACTTTCGGCATCATTCACATATACGAGAAAACAGTGATATTTCTTGAGGGAACCCATACAGGGTAAAAGCCTTTTTTTTCTTTATATGATCAGTAATGGACACATTCTTTACAATTATCATACATATGAGCACCAACTCATAATGAGGCTACAACCTCAGTTTTGCAATTGCAACTGAGCACCAACTCTGTTTTCTCTAGCACCCACTACAAGGAAGCACCAACTCCACGGTTTTCTAGCACCAACTAGAAGGGAAGCACCAACTACACGTGTTTCCAAGCACCCACTTGAACCTTTGAGGGACCTGAAGTCCTCCTAGCTCCTCCCAACCACCACGAGTATAAATATTTGCTCTTGGAAACTTATTACGATTGATATGATGTTCAACAATGGCTTACCCGGACTCACATCCCGCTATTACGTATTTCGTTTTTCTGTTTGCCTCATTGCCTTCTGCACAAACATCACTTGCGTTGTATGTTCTTATGCTTTTTATGCTTTATGTGCCATGTCCATTCAACTGTCTGGGTTCCTCTTATGTGTTATTCAGCTGCCGCACTCTCCTCCTTATTCACACATGAATCACCTTCCCCAACAATCACAACAAACTCCAACGGCAACAACAACCTCTTCTCTTCTATGTACAGTATATATGTATCTTTTGTGCATCTTATGCATGCAGTAATTCTCAATTCTTTGCATGCTCAATCCGCTAATCTCCTCCACATCTCAGTGTTACCCGTGATCATCCTTCGTGACTCTTCAACTTCTGCAGAACGTTTTCCCATCGTTAGGCATCCGCAGATGTTATCTTTGATTCCCTCGGCCCTGGTAGTTGAGACTCTTCACCTTCTGTGTGGTCGAGGCTCACCTTCTCTTTTTCGATTCTGAGGCCTCAATGCCCATCCAGTTGTCCATCACCTTCCACGAACATCTTCATTCCTCTTGAAGATTCCCGTGACTCTTCACCTTCTCTGTCAATCATCCCATGTGTGTGTCTTCAAGTCCTGCATTTGGAACCATCGGTTCGCGGTTATACTATCAACAGTGCTATAGTATCCCTTGATCTCAACCGAGGTTTATTTAAGCCATTGGATGAACTTTATTAATCTTGCTACACTAGCTTCTTCCCCAATGTGACTATGGTCATAAACAAGCGCCTATGAAAAGCGTTTTTCGCTGGTCGGCGTTTTGTGGATCTGGATATGTGGCATCTCGACTTTCCAAATTAGCGATCCCGATACCTAAATGGCGTGGAATCAGCGGTCTGTCGAGCTTGATTCTACGGTTGCGATTATCGCAATTTCATATCACGAAATCGACATTCTTGTTGCATTGTTTCTTTGACATCTCAAAGTTGCGATCCCCAAAACTTCGATGTGGGGTTAAGATCAGCGGTCAGGATCGACTTGATTCTACGGCTCGCGATTGCGCCATGGTTCTGTATATCCTTGAGAGTGACATTCACAATGGTGAATGTTCTTGTCGCTTCCAAATCATGATCCCGCGAGCGGTGAAAATTCGGATCAGCGGTCGAATCACTTGTGATCGACGGTTGCAAATCGTCAGCGATATTGCATATGTCAGCGTTTGTTGTATTCGTTACGCGTTTACTTGCCTCTCCATGTTGCAATCCCCAAAACTCCAAAGTGGTGTACATCTACTGACATCACACGTGGATATGCGGCGATGTTGAATATTGCCGCGTGTCACTCGATTCGTGACCCACATGTGCACGAGGTGTTGGAAATCAACTGACATTTGTCATTACACAGTTGTGCCACGTGTTTCCTAAAACGACATGGTTTTGTTGGCGATGCGTCGGTCGGCCAGTCTAGATCATATCTTGATCACGGCGGTTCTATTCCGGTCGAGGATTTCACACATGGCGATTTGGAGTTCTGCGATGTCAATAATTTTTTACATGTCCAGCTCTCGATCGAAACTTCCAGGCAAAGGTTGGATCAACGGTCCACATAGCCCCTTGAGATGGGCCGATCCTCACGCTTTTCGGAGTTTTGTGAGCCCCTTTCTCCTTGCACTTTAAACCGCGGTGTAGGTTTTCCTCGATCCAGCGGTGGTGCGGATCTGCTTTCGAGATCTAGCGCTGATCTATCCTCTGGTGGCGCAGTCTTCTTGTCTTTATTTAGATCAGACGACCCTCATGCCGTCCGGAATTTTGGATGGGATCCAACGGTCGTGGCAGCTTCTCACTCAAAGATTACATCCTTCTTGCTGGAATAATTTCGACTCTGTACTTAATTCCTCCCGAGCCTACGTTGTTCTGTTTGTCTATCGATGCACACTATGATCCTACCTCTTCACTCTTGTACTTTCCATCAATGACAAGCATACACACTACGGTGTAAGCATTTGCCAACATATTATTCTATGTAAATGAATAATGAGACTCTCATGATACATTTTCCACGTGGGATAAAAATACAAACAAATAGATAAATGGAGAGACAAGTGGAGAGAGTTGAAACATTGGGGATGCTTGATGACCTTCCGGTTATCCTCCCGATCGACTCAACATTCTATCGATGTATCCACCCACAATGGGAAAGGGGTTCTTTGGCTATGAATGATGTAGAGAGGTTTCGGAATATCATTGAGGAGCATAGAGATGAACCGAAGAACCTATAACGCATTGTTGAATAAATAAGAGCTTGGTCGAAGCCAAAATAATTTTGGTTTTTCTGTTTGGGTTTCTAGGGTAAATTGTGAATTTATGTGTGGGTTATACTTGTTTATGAATGGTAAATAGTTGTGCATTGTAACTTAATGGTCCACTGTGTACGTTTTAGCGACGAAAATGACATACTGTTGGGTTGAGTTCATTTTTTGTTAATAACGTTCTCATGGGTCAATAAACTAGAATAAAATCTTGTTAATCTTACCCATACGTTGATTCTGAAGTTGTAAATTGGTGGCCCTCTATTTTGATCCATTTCTATTTGTTTTAGAAGTTTCTAACTTCGTTTTGGAGTCATTGGGATATTCTCGACTTGACGGGCATTTTTCCTTTGCCCCAAAGCATAGATGTCATATATATCAAAGTTTGAGATTATCGAGGTGCTTATTACTTGCCCACGAACCATATACACGTTTTCCCCCTTCGTTGTCTATCAAATTCGCTAAAACATTTTCCTTAGTTATTCGATCGAATGAGACTTCTATATGTTTTCCATTTGTCAGGTGATTCCCAAATTAGAGCTTCCATATGTTTTCTTTATTGACCAAAATCCCAAATCAATTTTTTCCATATGTTTTTAGTTTCTCTGGGTTGCAAAAAAATCACCTTGGGCGTTTTTATGCATCGTGAGCTATTAAGAATAGTTTCCCAAACGTTATTTCACGCCATTGATTAAAATTCACCTAGAACTTTCTTCTCGGTTGTTGGTCATTGATTCCGACGTGTGGAGGGTTTCCCTTCATTATTGGTTATTGAATCCGCCTCTTAGTTATTTTCTTTATCGGTCAATCTCTTTGACTTGGCTTCTTTCTTTGTCTATTTCCCCTTCCTTATTTAACCGATAGTCATCCATAGTCATCCCAATCCACCCACACTTCGACTAGGGTATCGTTTAGTTAGTTTGTCTCATTTGGTCTATTATCGCACAACGTGTAGCTTGGGAAAATATTAACCCAATTGCGGGAGTACCTACCCACTATCACCTAAAATAGACACTCCCCTTGATTTAGTGGTGATAAACTCACCACAAGGAAATCTAGTGACCCTATGGGGTAGTGAGATGGAAAGTGAGATGATGATCGATGAACACCCCTATAGGTCAAGATTGGAGAAAGAATAAGGCTTGAGAATGAGTCTTGTAAATGGAGAATGGTTTCCAAGTGTTATCTACCTACAAAACAATGTTATCCTTCATGGAACAAGACAAATGATAGATATAAAGCCTTAAACTAAAGGGGATCAAGCAAGAACCCTTGTTGTCCAAATTTGCAGCATCATGGAAATATATATGCTCGACAACAAATGATAACAATAGCTTCAAATCTAACCATCAAAATCAAGTATAAGATGATGGAAATAAATATAGTAATGACTAGTTGATACCTCAATGATTTAGCCAAGACTTTGATGATATTTATGGTTGTTTATTAAGTGTTATAAACAAGTTTTTATGACAACCAAGTGGGTATGAAAACAATTTCTACAACAACAGATATAACCACAAAATGAACAAGTAAAACCTCTCAACATTTAGTCGATAACAAGTGAAAATATCAGAGTTTACAAGAGTGAATTTCAGCGGTAGATTAGAGAGAAATGAGTGAGGAAAAGATTATTTTGCAGTATCCCTAATGGTTGTAGTATTAATTTGTAACAACAAAGAGGAGTCACTTGGCTAAACCTTGTGCCCATAAGATTCACAAAGAAGCTTAAAGCATGAAGAATTGATTCCGACTTGAACAATTGCAATATCTCCAATTTCCACGTATACCAATGTATTGGTTATATCTCCAATGGAAAAAGACTAGTGCCTTTCCAATTGGGTCCGTAGGTCTCTTGTGTAAGAGCTAGGGTTTTTTACTTTTCTAGTGGTATAAGATTTTTTGCTCCTTAGAGCAAACAAACCTAGAAAGGTAAATATAGGAGGATGTAATCAGTTTTACTCCCTCTAGCAACCTTTGAAAGTAACCTATTCAAAACAATAATGATATATATTAGTGGAGTTGTCTCTTTATACTCCTCTAAGGGTTTAGACAAATCTAGCTTGAAACAAGAAGAGAGACACAATGAATGCATAAATTTCTTACCAATTCAAGAAAAACATGAAGAATCCCTCTTTTACCAAGAATATTCCACCACAATAGCCAAAACAAGACATCCAAGAGATAATTCCTTAGCTTCCTTCACCAAAATACAAGTACCAACATCGAGAGGGTTCAAGAGAGAGAGAGATAAAGTTTGCCCAAGTGGGGTGAAAATTTCAGCCACACAATATGTAATTCTCAAGTGAGGAGTTGTGATTACATAAGATAGGTGACCTCTATTTATATGAGATCACATAAAACCCTTTTGTCCACTTTTTGAAAGTCAACATCAAATTAGAGAAGTTGGCCTCCTCTATTTGTTTTTAACAAAATTCAAAATTACAAAAGAAAATCCCTTTTAGGGGTGACGTCATGCCCTGAAGTGTGACGTAGGGCCTCTAGGAGAGAAATTGAGCCTTTCATGAAGAACGTGGTGCCTCCAAAGGAAATAAATCATGCCACCAAGAGATTTATCATGTGCCAAGTGTCTCTTTGTCCATCTAACCAAGCCACATGATCATCAACCATGAGAAACCCATCACAAACCCTATCCTATGTGACGTCTAGGGCATCAAGTGTGACGTTTTACGCCTCTAAAGGCCAATGTTTGGTGCAAGAGGTTGGAGTATGATCTCCTCATGGTCTCTAAGTGCCTCCAAAGAGAACGTTCCCTCTCCCATGTGTCCAAAGAGGGAGAACATCATCAACTTGAGTGGGATTCATTCCCAAATGAAGGTCCAAGTGACTTTCCACCTTCATGAAAAGACTTCCATTTGTCAAGGCTCTATAAAGACAAAAAGATTCTCCCTCCAAGGGTCCTGATCCTAGTATCATGCTTGATGAGACATATATAATTATAAAACCACCCAAACATGTGCATCAAATCCCCCTTTTCAAAATAAACAAATGCTCAAGACCTTATACAACACCAAATTTAAGTATGGGAGGTTGTCATGGTGCCCTATTTGGTATATCATTCCCCAAGTCAAGGAGTGTTTCCCGAGAAGACCCTCTCTAAGTAATGCAAAAAAGTGTGAGGTGGATGAGGATGTTAATTTTGGGCATGGGCTTTCTTGACATACAGGGATCATATTGTCTCATTTATGGGCACCTTTGTTTAGGGTTGTACATCTTTTTCTGTTTTGTTTCATATTTTTTCAAAACCCTTTATTAGCCATTTATTTTGTATGTGTTTCCAAGTTGAAGACTATAAGGGCACTAAAAGGAAATGCATTTTCATATCTGATCTACTTTATTTTGCATGCTTTTCCAACTTGAAGACAACAAGGGCACTAAAAGGAAATGCATAGGCCACATATGCTCTACCTTGGAAATCATTATTGATTAATTAGTTATTTATTTTATGGTCCCTCTTTTTTTTTTTAGAGGCATTTCATTGCTCTTGGGATCCTAGAGTGATCTTTTGTGCATGGTGTTTTCAAAGGGCACCTCTAAGCCTAGTGGACCCTTCTTCCCATGAAATGAGGTGCATGCCCTTCGTGGGTCAATAGCACGAAAACCATAAATATGTCCGGAAACAAAGGTAAATGGGTGTGGAAAATGATAAGTATGGATGGGAGTAGTGATGACTCTTCAAGGAGACCCCAAGACTTAACTCTGCTCATGAGGGTGACCCACTTGCTAGAGACGACATGTCAACCACCAAGGTGAAATAAGAGGAAAAGACATAATTTCCAAGAAAAAAAGAACAAAAGGCAAAGAAAGGATCCCTTTGCAACATGTTCAAATGATTTAAATATTAAAATGACATACCATGGCACCAAACTTGTTTCCTCATGAAGCAAGACTTGTTTTCATCTGTGGGCGGGGTTGGGTGTGAGTGTGGATGCTACTACCATCATGTGGTGATGTGTGGTATGATAGGAACATGTGGCTTCTCATATTCCTCTCGATACTCCATTAATGCGCAACCCAGGAGACCTTAAAGACATCATCTCCTTAGTTATCCTAGGAATTGGGGACCTTATACTAATCTAGAGGACATGTATTCATTAGCCAAGTGCATGAGAACCTCAAAATTATCTGGTAAGACTTGTTCCTACACACTTTGAAACAAACAAAATATTGGATATCGAGGGTGGCTCCATCACCCTTTGTCCATATGATCAAAAATTGAAAATTTCAAGTATTGTTTTAAAATAAAATTTCCACACTTTTTCAAAATTATAAATTAGCATGTGAGATGATGAAAACAAATGATCATAACAAGTATGCAATGATGAAAAAAAAGAAATATACAAATGCAAGAAAGAAAAATAACCTACCCACCTAGCTGTGTGGCAGAAGAGGTCAAGTGCAGTGATGTTAGATGAAGTCCTTACAACCCGATTACACCCCTTGCCATTATCTCGCCCAAGTGCTTCCTCTTGTGATTAATTATAAAATATATCAAAGACAAATTAAGGACATATTAATCATGAATATGATTAAGAATATAATCAATCATAGAAACCTTAGCTGATGGAGGTGGGTGGGAGGGAAAAGCATGCTAGAAAAATGGCCATTTGATCCACCCAATGCTAAAGAGGGATACCATGTATAGATGATAACTCATATTCTTCCTTGTTAGCATAACCATTACTTCCTGAATACTAATAGGAAATGAGAGATCAAAAGAAAAACGGACGACTTCCCAAAGAGAGGAAGATAGAGGTGAGGACAACCTCATGTCTAGAGAAGAAAAGTATTTCATCATGCTATACAAATCCTACAAAAGGCCCCGAAATAAAAATACTTTTGTTCGGTAGTGTGATCCTCCTATGAATGGTCTAGGCTAGATACGACTCGGTGTCCATCAAAATATGAGCCACAATCAGTTTGGAAATATTCATTGAGAAAATATGAATCCCCAAAAGGATACATCCACAACTTCCAAGGGATGACATGAAGTCATCATGAGTATATGGTAGCAAAGTCGTCCTCAAATGGATGGAATAAATCAACCACATACAAGGGTTCTTTCATAAGACCATTTATATGACTGAAAATGACCATCTCTTCTTCTCTCTTTGTCTTCATCGCGGGAAGAGCAGGATGTTAGGGAGGCTTCAACTAAGATTTTCCACCACGATGTAATTTATGGAGTCTTCTTTATCAACAACTTTTTCATAATTCAGACTAATTGCTTCTTCGACTTCATGTGAAAGATGGAAGCAAGGTTGTACAACTTCATCTTTGCCAATCGAGAGAAAGGATATCGATGTCTCATCTGGATTCTCAACATGTTGGAATTCATCATAATTCTTCTTTTTTTTCATGGCATCATTCTTCATGGAAACGCCCCCCAGTGCTTCTTCATTGCAAGGGGTTTAATCCTTAATGCATAGTTCCAAACCTAGTTGTTTATGAAAGGATCAAAGAGGGAACTCTTGTTCTTCTCATCATTGTAGGCTTCCTCTTTGGTGAGTAATTCCTTGTCAATATCTTGCTCTTCCTTGGAGTTTTCCTCCTCCTCATGGATTTGTCCTTTGACTTCTTGCTTCTTGATTGTTTTCTTGCAACTAACCACTCCAGGAGAAAAGTAAGGCATAAATACTTTTTGTTTTTCAAGGGTGTCTTTTTCAAATTCTTGTTCCTTGACCATGTTTCCATGATTTTCAAAAGAACCACCTTTAAATCCTCAATCATACCTAAGGAAAACATTATTTCTTGAAAAACATCCTCAAGGTCCTGAATAATATCTTCAATATGTTGGGATTTTGGTCCACAATGCTCAAGAAATTCTCGGATGAAGATGGTTTTAGAAATTTTGGGCCCTTTGGGATGCAAGCATGCTTGATCAAATTTTTTTGCTTCTTATCCAAAGATGGTTGGAACAACTACGGTTGAATATCATTCTAGGTTAGCTCATACCAACTATTGTATTCAACAAAGTTGACAACACGTGTAACGAACGAACATGGGTTACCATCAAACTTTGGGATATCATCCCATATTTTTAGTAGGTATTCATCATATACCTCCATGATTTATGGAATTGGAGTCAGCTAGATATGAGGTTTATGAAAGGCTCGTCAAGAATGAAAAGGGAAATTCCCTCGAATGAGTTCTTTAGGAAAGATGTGAGTAAAGGATTTGGGATCAAATCTCCAAAGTGTTGTTAGGGCTTGAAGAGGATTCAAATTCCTCCCCATGCTTGTAAAATGTTATCACACAGAATGTAGCTTTGGAAAATCCCAAGCCAATCCATGGAAGTGTGACATCTCTGAGGAATTACCCCTTGTCACCTTAGATAGACACTCCCTTTGCTTTAGTGATGATGAAATCAAAAGGGGGTAATCTCAATGACCCTAGGGGGATTGATATGGAAAGTGAGATGATGATCAATGAAAACCCTTATAGGTCAATATTGGAGAAGAAATAAAGCTTGAATGAGTCTTGTAGATGGAGAATGGTTTCCAAGCGTTATGTACCGACAAAACACCGTTATCCCTACCCAAAACAAGACAAATGATAGATATACAATCCTTTAACCAAAGGGGATCAAGCATGAACCCTTGTTGTCCCAAATTCTGTGAGTATGGAAATATATATATCAACATCAAACTGTAATGTAATATACGCAATTCTAACCATAAAAATCAGAGAATTATAAGATGTTGGAAATAAATCTAGTAATGACTAGTTGAACCTCCAATGATTTAGCCAAGACTTTGATGATATTTAGGGTTGTTTTATTAATTATTATCAACAAGTTATTATGACATCCAAGTGGTTGTAGAAACAAATTGCTACAATAGCAAGACCTAGCCACAAAAATAGATAAGTAAACCTCCCAACAATTAGTAGATTAGAGAGCAATGAGTGGGGAAAAGATGATTTTACTGCGGTATCCCTAATGGTTGTAGCATTAATTTGTAACATCCAAAGAGAATCATGGATCAAACTAGATGACCTTAAAGGCACAAAGCAAACATAGCATGAATAATAGAATTCCAACGAGAAAAGGTACAATATCTCATCAATTCACATATACCAATGCAATGCTTTTATGTCTCAATACAAAAAGACTAGTGCCTTTCCAATTGGATTATAGAGTCTCTTGTGTAATAGATGGGGTTTGTTACTTCTCTAGGGGTGTAAGCCTTTTAATCCATAGAGAAAACAAAACCTAGCAAGGTAAATCTAGGAGGTGTAACCTTGCCTTCTCCCTCATAGAAACCTTTGCAAGTAGCTTATTCAAAGGAAACAATAATGATAGATCTTAGTGGAGGATGTATTCCTTTATAATCCTCCAAAGATTTAGACAAATCAACCTTGAAACAAGAAGACACAATTAATGCATAGAATTCACCCCGCAATTCAAGAAAAGCATCAAAACCCTATTTTACCAAGAATATTCCACCATAATGGCAAGAACAAGACATCCAAGAGATATCTCCTTAACTTCCTTCATCGAAAGACAAGTACTAGCATCCAAAGGAGATTCAGAGATGAGACAAAATGTTCAAGTGGAGATGAAATTTGAGCCACACACAATGTGTGATTCTCAAGTGAGTTATGTTAAATGACAAAGGGGTGACCTCTATTTGTATAGGGTCACCTAAAACCCTTTTGTCCACTTTTTTGAAAATTCAACATCAAATTACAGAGGCCAACCTCCCTATTTGTCTTTTTACAACTTAAAATTCAAAATTACAAAAGAAACCCCTTTTTAGGGTGATGCCATGCCCTAAAGGGTGATGTAGGGTCTCTAGGAGAGACATTGATCCTTTAATGTAGAATGTTGGGCCTCCAAAGACCATAAATCATGCCACCAAGTGATTTTCATTATGCCAAGTGTCTGTGTCCATTTGACCAAGCCCTCACCATCAACCATGAGAAACCCATCAAAACCCTAGTCCATGTGACGTCTAGAGAATCAAGGAGTATGATGATGTTTTAGACCTCCAAAGGCCAACGTTTGGGTGCAAGGGGATGGAGTGTGATCTTATCATGGTCTCTAAGTTCCTCAAAAGACAACTTTTCCTCCATGTCTAAAGAGGGGGTGCATCATCAACCTATGGGCTTCATGCCCCAAATGAAGGTCAAGTGACCTTGTGCCTTCATGAAAAGACTTCCACATGTCAAGGCCTTGCAAAGAGAAACAAATTTTCCCTCCAAGGGTCTAGTCACAAGTATCATGACAAGTAAGCCATATCTAGTAAAAACACCAAAAACATGTGCATCAAATTCCCCTTTTTTCAAAATAAACAAATGCTCAAAGAGATTATAAAATTTTCCAAATTTAGACATGGGAGGGATGGTCCTTGAAGCCCTATTTGGTAGATCATTCCTCAAGTCAAGGAGTGTTTCCAGGAGACCCTAAATCATGCAAAGAGTATGAAGTGGATGAGGATTGAAATTTTGGGCATGATGTTTCTTGACATACAAGGGCTCATATTGTCTCATTTATGGAAGCCTTTGTAGAGGGTGTTGGCCTTATATTTTTCCCTCTTTTGTTTTTAAAGAATAATATTTTTCCAAACCATTTTATTAGCCATTTATTTTGCGATGTTTCCAAGTTGAAGATAGTAAGGGCACTAAAAATGGAAATGCATAGCCCATATTCCTACCTTGGTTTTGCATGTTTTCCAGTTGAAGACAAGAGGCACTAAAAGGAAATGCATAGGCCACATACGCTCTACAAATAATTTTAATTAATTAGTTATTTATTTATGGGTCCCTCATTTTTTTTTTTTTTTTTTTTTTTTTTTTTTTTTTGTTTCTTCTTCTTGTTTGCATAGGGGTTATGAGACCCAAGGCTCGGTTTTTCCTTGACCAACAAAACCCTCAAGACAACATCCCTTTCGGCATCACCTACTAGCAGATGAAGTCTCACCGAGGTATCTATTGGGACTGCAGGGGAGCGAGGGTTTTCTGCATTAGTAAGGGAAAGGAAGGATAATAATCATTCTTCCTAATATTAACTTATGTATGTTCATGATTACTACCTAAACTATCACAGCCATACATGAACATCCCAACATAACCAATTCATAGACTAAATTCATTTTGTGAAGTATTTCATCATTCATGAATGCATAAAGACAAGTAAGAACATAAGATCCTTTCTAAACTCCTTTATTCATATTCTTTCTTACTAACTGACTATTACATTCATGATCTTTCCATAACCTCAAATTTATTTCATGCACACCCTCTCACCTTACATACACATACAACTCTCTCTCTCTCTCTCTCTCTCTCTCTCTCTCTCTCTCTACATTTATATATATATATATATATATATCCCAATCACAGTACATATTTATACCCTGAAATCTAGGGTTTAAAGCTCTATTCTTATCTTTCCCAAAATAAATCATTACAATGCATGGCATAGCCATCTTCAGTTAACTATCTATTTGTCTTCTTCTACTTCTTATTTTTATACAATTTTTTTGTTGTCCTTTTATTTCACGGAAGTGGCACTATCATCATTTTACAATCCTTTTTTTCTGGCTACAACACTTTATCCTTTTTGATAACTGCGATATCTCTCGAGTCCTCCCTGTCCTTCTCACAGCCCTTTTCTATCTTAGCGATTCCTTTTGTGTGCTTTCTTCATACTTAGATTATTCTCAAAATTATATCCAAAGCTGCACGTCCAACAAGCCCCCAACACTCTTTTGTGGCTCATCTCGAGGTCACTTTCCAGGGCCCTGTGCCTATTCTTACATGTTGCAATGAACTATTGCTATGTAGCCTTAGTTGTTCCCACCTCTGTGATAATGGTGGCCTCTTTGGCGGTGATATCCTCGATGGCCTACTCGGTCAAATCATGTAGTTTATTCTCTGTATTACCAGCCATGACCTGCTTGACCTTCTCATGGATAGTGGCCAAGTCTCTAATAATCTTGATCGCTTCCTCACACTTTTCGGTCAAGTTTTGTTGCGGGGACACATTGTGGTCCTAAATCCTTTAACTCAACATTAGGAACAAACCAGCCATAGAGGCCCAATTAGTTCACGCAACATTTTATGGTGGAATGGTTCTCGGATCCTTAGATCTAGCCAATTGTTGATGGGTTTTACGTGGTGATTAACACGATATTTTCCTGTGAAAATTCCTTCTTCTATTTAAACATTCTCTTTTGTATTTTCCTTTATTAGATAAGTTTGATAAAGTGATATATACTGGTATAAACCAGCGGGTGGAATGGATTATAAACTACTAAAGAATGTTGATCTTGGGATAACCCTGATGCTCAAGCATGCAGACAAAAAATTCTATACCTATTGCAAGCCTACATTACTAATACATTAACTTGTGGGTATTTCAATTATTGACTAAAATACAGTTATCATAAAGAAATTACTCATGTAATAAGATGATGGCAAGAAAAATGGTTCCCTTTGCTCTAATCAATCACACATTAACACAGCGATTTGTTTTCCATCATTAGAACAAATGCAAAATATTGAATCAGATAAATTACCAATAGATTCAAAACTCTTACTCATTACAACAACAAATATTGAACCTAAAGGTTAGATGTAATTCCTCCTCAATCCAATCATACAACTCCTTTGATAAAAAACAATGTTGTCCTACGGTCTATAAGACTTCTCAATTAAGGTATTTTAGAAATAATTCTTCACAATTCCAAAATTGAGGGTCTTTCCAAAACCATCGACCTTTTCTAAAAAGGGTCAATCCAATTATGTTGAGGGGTCTTAAATCCCCTTAACTCAACAACAAGAACCAAACACATACGAGGGGCCCAATTAGACTCTACGGTGTTTGATGGTTGGAATGGTTCTCCAAATATTTGATCTAGCCCAATTGCTCGATGGGCTTTACATGGCGATTGCCAGGATACTTTCCTATGAAAGTTCCTTCTTGAGTTTAAGCTTTTCCTACTCTTTTTGTCTTTTTCTCTTATAAGCGATTTGTGTTGGTATAAACCAGGTGGAACAAATTCTAACTTCTTGAAGAAGGATGGTGATGGGATAACCAAGTGATCAAGCATGTGATAAATATATTCACACATTACTACAAACCTAATTGCTAATACATTAACTTGTGGGGTATTTAGAATTATTGACTAAAGATCTGATTATAAGTAAAGAAAATACTCGTAGCCAATGGATGATGGCAAGAAAAATATCTCCCTTAGATCTAATCATTAATCACACATTAACACAACAATTTCTTTCCATCGTAGAACAAGAGCGCAAAAAATATTGAGAAGATAACTTATCAATAGATTCGAAGCCTCTTACTAGTTACAACATCAATTACTGAAAAAAAAAGTTTGAAGTAATTCCTCCACAATCCAATCATATAGCATGCTGATAAAAACAATATTATGTCTACGGTCTTAACCTTGACTTCCCAGTTAAAGATGGCGTTCGAGGAAATAGTTCTTTACAATTCAAGAAATGAGGGTCTTTCCAAAACCATCAACCCTTTGCTAAAAGGTCAATCCTCTTATTTATAATGAATCGTTAACTAAAAATATCTATTACAAGTGCAAGCTAATTAAAACAAAATATCACCGCATGTGGCACTTTAATCTCTTTGTTCTCTGAGAATCATCAAATAGTTTTATTGAAGTGGATGACTCTTATCATATTCACAGCCCATTTGACGAAGAGTTCCTTGCATGTGTTGGTATATGGGAACCTGTGCTCGTCCATCGGGGCTGAAATAATATCTTTCACTTCTACTGTCCGTTCTCTTTGTGCCAGTTATTTTATATTGTTGCATACTTGCTCTCAAGCCTTAATCAAATGCTCAATGGTTGTTGTATGACTAGCACCATGCTCACCACTTTTTCTATCTTTGTTGTCCATGTTAAGTATTGTTCTGCATGTTGCTGACTATGTCATGCAGGGTTGACAAAGGAAGTCTTTGGGTGAGCTGAATTTTGGGAGGTCGATGCCTTTCATCTCCGTAATCTTTTCCCAGCTCTTTTTTACCTTGGTCCACTTATCCTGAATCTCCCGCTGAGGCTCTGGGCCATTTTTACCCAATATTGATCAGCTTTCTGATTAGATTTATGTTATCCGCAGCACCCGAATACCCTTGCTCTTGACATCTCGACCCTTTTGAGCCACATTGATGTAATCGATCCTTTCTAATGCTTAGTGAGCTTTTTCGTACACATCTCCATCCTTGATTAAATTGATTGCCCATAAGGGTATCCTCTTGGAAATCGGCTATGTCTGCGGTGAATAGGTGTCATTCACTTGTGAATTTTGTATAAGCTTCATGGAACTCACTTCGGGAACCATGGTCTGCGTTGAGTCTTGATAGTATTTCTCCAAATGTACCGGATGCTCCAACTCCTTTAGCATTGATGACCATCTCCTTCTCATCCCTCCCTTTCTCTATCCAGCGTGGCATCAATGATATCCATCCCTAAATTCGATAAGCTCAAGATGGCCATTGGCGTGTTCTTTGTTGAGCAGCTTCTCCTCTATCGTGATGAGAATTGAGCTATCTAACGTGACTCTCTTCTTCTTAGTGGTCCTCTTCATGATGGCTTTTATCTTTTTTTTGTCTGAAGCGTTGCTTGTATGTGTGACTTCATCCACGTGTTCGGGGATTTGTTGTTCTCCTCGGGTTAGAGTATCTCCCAGGCTCCTGGTTCTATGTATATGTTCCAAGATTGGTTCTTGAACTTCTTCTACATGTTCTTATGGCTCGACCTTCATTTTTTGTGCATCGGCTAGTGAGGTGCTCGACTAAAATTGAAGAACCAGGGATAGTTTCAGTACTTACTTGGTAATCAGCTGTCGATGTGTTGATTTCTTGTTATGGAACTTCCTCTTTATGACCACCCAACCCTAGCTCATCCCTCAAGTTTTCCATTGGGGTTCCCGACAAGTCGAGTAGCTTAGTATCTAAGACACTTTTGACCTCATGGTCACTCTGCGAAAGGTTTTGAATTGGAGCATTGGGACCTGGGGTGGATGCTCTCTCAGGTTATTTTTCTTCTGTAATCTTCACTGGAGTCACTAGGGAAACTTCTGAACTCTCCTCATCATCATAGATGGTTATTGGATCAAACAAAGGGGTTTGGTACACTTGTCCTACATGGTGTCCTTTCTATCCTAGGCTAGGTTGAAATTCCCCACGGTGATCTGATTTGTGGTGATGGAACTTCAGGGTTTTCGGTTCTGATGATTTCTTCAAGTTGTATTGGCTCTAAGCCACTTAGATCTCCTTTTCTTGTGATTGGGTCATCAATGGGGATCCTCGACATCTCTACGAGATGAGGTTCATTTTGTAGTTGATCAATGATTCTTTGTGCCCCTTCTTAGAAATCCTCTTCTTTATTGCCTTTGTAGTCTTTGTTGCTCTAATTTCTTCCCTAACTCTAAGAAGGGCCTCTTGGTGGACTACTCTATTGTCACACTTTTGTCCATCCATGCTCCCTTAGCTTTGAACACGGTCATGTTGGTTGGCCATCCTCTACTCGTCCTCCGGTCTGGCGCATTAGTGAAAATTTCATCCCACTCAAATTTGTATGCGCTTGGCCAATATGATGATACACAGTGAAGCATCTTTGGAGGGATAAGCAACTAGGGTTATTGCTTGCCGGAATCGACTTGTTAGGAACACAATTCAGTGACTCAACCCTTCTTGTTTCAGCAGGCAATGTACCTTTACCAAATAAAACCCCACTTGGAAGTTGTAGGGTATGAAATCTCGCTTCTTATCCTTTACCAAAATAGCATTATAACCTTGTAGGATCGTCTGATAACATATTTCTCCCACAACGATTTGGTATGGGACATGAGCGGGTAGTAGATGCAGTGCTCCGGTGGTTCCGAACACCCTGATATAGATCGTGTGTTCATCTAAATACTAGTGGCCTACATTCACTACCATTTTCTTAGCTGCTATTGATAGTTTGCAGGAATTCATTTTTAAAATACAATAAAATAAATCTCACAGGCGATGAATTCATCGGAAATGAGTGTGTAGTATTTTTTTGTACTTGTTCTCCTTCGGTATGTTAGAGTAAACATGAGCAGGGATCTTTGCAACATGCCAACTTAAATTCATGTCGGTGAAGACGTTTCTGGCACACATGACTTCCAACAAATATGAAGCCATGTTGAAGGATGGAGTCTCTCATTCTTTCAGGGTTTGAGATTGTTGTATGCAAATGCTCAGCTTCTTTGAGATGATGGATCCCCAGTTGAAACTTCTCTTAGAGATCGACACAGTTAATGCCAAGGGCATCCATGCTTCAAAAACTTGGAGCAATCCTTCTTTCCAGCCTGAATTGGCGGATGAGAGCCATTGCTTGAGTTTGTAAACTTTCTTGTCCGCCTTCCACCATAGGGCCATCAATAGGGTGTCATTGGGTGTAGAACTTCACCACGAGTCTATGTTCAAGCCCGATCCTCTAGGTCTTTGAGTTTGTAGTACTTCTAGACTACGTAGGAAAAACTTCGACACACCCACCATTCTCATCGTTGATCAAGCATTTATGCATATTTGTATGGTCGATTAGCCACTTCAAAACCTCCATGCATGAGAAAACCAAAGTTTTGCAGGATACCATGTGTAATCATGACTGTCAAATATTTGAGAACACCTAGTCATCAAGCACCCTTACATACGGGTTGTTGTGTGGGATACACTCCTGGTACTCCTCTCGGTTGATTTTGTTGAATGGGTCTCCCCACTGTGGGGTGTTACTTTGGATCCATTGTTTGCTTTTGTATCGTCGAAGACCATAAGGTTGAACAAAATATTTCTTCATTGAGTTTTTAATGATCGGCTCACATACGGGGCATTACTCAAAGCGCCTCCTTTGTCCCGGAAGAACCTTCACCTGTTTTCGCTTCCTTTAGCTTAGGTGCCCTCGACAAGCACCTGGTCGTTGAAGTTTTCTTGGAGTCATTTTCCCTGGTCGTTGGTTTTCTTGGAGGCATTTTCCCTGCAGCTAGAACATAGTTAGAGATTGTGCAAGAAATTAGATGCATCTATCAAAAACCACAACCACCGAATTAATAAACTTTAGCGCATACCTTTGTTGCTCGTTTAACCTGGTTTTGATAATCTGAGAATCAACACAGTCTCGAGACGCATGTTTTGCTTCTTCAGATGCTCTAAAATTTGAACTTGTGCGCATAATGAAAGTGTTCGAGGTCATTCTACTGATTTAAACATGGATGAGCTTACCTTGTCGCATCAGCCATTCAATTCAAAATATGAGTGTGGTTCTACAAAATCTTCTGTTAGATCCCCATTACTTTTAAAATTAAATTTGATCGTAAGTAGACGGCATGGGCGCGGGCTATAACATGGCCTATTGGTGATTTCAAATTCATATCGTTCAATCGGTGCACAGAGTAGCAATGTACACGGGGTGAAACATTAAATCGCCTATTAAATGATAGAATCTAATTGTATCTCGCGCTAAAAACATCCCATTGTTTCGCTAATCTAGTTGGCGGGTCGAGGTAAAGGTTTCTCTATAAACACTTGTCATTGAAAATTCCTTGCAAAAGCTCCAACGCCGAACGATCTTGTCGTACAGGGATGACGTGGCAAGGTTGACTCAGAGGTGTGACGAGGACACAAGGAACTTTAAGATGACTTGAGACGAAACTAGGCCATACGACACCCCTATGCGACAACGACACATGGAACTCAAGACAAACGTCTTCGTTTACCCATGTTATTCGGAATCATGACTTTTCTTAAGCTAAACGTTCTAAAACCCGATCCTATCTTGTTGACATCGAAAAGTCTCAAGGATCAGCGATCAATGATAAGCTTACCCAAGTTCTCCCGGATTGACCTTCTCGAAAATTTCCCGATGTTGAAAGTGTATCGGGGGTCGACGATCAGGGATATGTTTAACGCAGAAAAAATAAAATAATGTTTAACCCTTTTATATTTCCTCGACCTTGAGCAATCGCATCATTCATCGACTATCGGGGGTTTTTCATGGCTTTTGTCAATGTCTATTCCTCCCGTATTTTTCCAATGACAATGGGGCTCGACTATCTCCTAAATATTTGTGGCGAATAACTCACACAAACCAAATTCGTCTTCTACCGATGTCGATGATGCATCGACGATCGAATATTAGTGTAACTGTATGGACACTTTACCTACTTGAATTTTGCCGACGCCGAACACAAGCATATTAGTCGCAATGTTAGCTGTAGATTCTTAGTTACAATGCCAAGTTATTTTGGACACAAGGTTTCTTTTAACAAGTTCAAAAAAATCTGACTTGATCAATAAGAGTCATGAAAACAAAATAAACCATTCCCCCCATAGTGAACTCAATTCAAAAACTAAAAGAAAATAAGTGGTACCCAAAAAGTGATAAAATTTCATAATTCTTTTAGGGTGTGTTGAGCGCTCAACAAGACCTTCTGTGGGTGCCTTAGTCGCTCTACTTCAACATATGCTTGTCGTTGCACCAAAATGGTTGTCATTCGCTCGACTGGTGGCAAGGTTGTCACCTTTTCTATCACCTCATTGGCCTGCTCTTTGGCTGCTCACTGCTTGGCCTCTATAGCCTGCATTTATGGGTCCGCCATAAGTTCTTCCAAGACTTTGGTGATTTCATCGCAAAGGCGTGCACAATCATTTTCAAATTTATTAATCTTGGCCACTATTATTGTTTCCCTCTGCAGTCTACCCTCATGCACCTCAGGTGGCATGCTTGATGCGGTCTATTGTTGGAGATTCTGGACTTGCTTGCAGAATCTCTTCATAACATCCCCAATATTCAACAATTTTTCCTCCATGGGGGCCTCGACAACCAAGGGGACTTCAGGTACTTGCTTGTATAATTGTTGGAAAATGAACTGGGTCTTTTGTACCATAGTGTCCATGTCATCCTTCTCCTTTTGGGCTTTCGTTGCCCTCTCTTCTACACTCTCTTGGGTCTTCATAATTTATTCCATTATGTCTCCAAGATCCTTCTATTGTCGTAGGGCCATATCATACTGCATCTGTATGTGGGTGCTTTCATCCCTCAATTTGACTACGTCTCGGTGTGCAGTGTCAGCTCGATGTCTTATCTCCTAAACCAACTGCATTTGGAGTTCCTCTACCCTGTGGATGGGTAAGTTGGAGACGATGAAACTAAGTTGGCCTAAGGCTGCAATATGTACCTGCAATAACCCCGATGGTAACTCCAACACAAATGCCTCAAGATGTATAGTGTGATGCTCTCTTGAGGGTTGGATTAGAGCTTCCTTTGCACCTGCCTCGACTGTCCTTTGTGTTGTGGATGGGTCATCCCCTGTCTTGGGGTCTTTCACAATGCATGATGTTTCTAACAATTTTTGTAGGACTCCCAATTGATCCTGGACCTTCTTTTGGTGGTTTGTGTGCTGGACATTTACAACTAAGTAGATCTGCATATAAGGTGGAAGATCTAGATGAAAAGCATTGGTACCACTTTTCTCCAAAATATTGAAGGGTCCATAACGAATGGGCTTGAGTTTATTTCCTTCACCCTTCAATCTCTCCTTGCTAATGTGAAGCCATACCTGGTCTCCAACCTGGAGTTGATGATCAACCTTGTGTTTGTCATGCCGAGCTTTATATTGTGCTTGAGTTTTCTCCAATTATTCCCTGACTGCTTGGTGTACCTGTTGGATCCTCTGGATGAACTTGCGAGCTCTGTCTTCATTTCTTTCTTCATTTGAATCGACATCTCTCCCATACATCAAGTCCAAAAGAACTTTAGGTAGGTACCCAAAACATGTCTCAAAAGGAGAACATTGAGTAGAGGAATGTAAGGCTCGGTTGTAAGCATGTTGTACATAGGGTATATGTTCATCCCATACTTTGGGATGCTTGTTGCAGTAGCCTCGAAGAAAAACTACCATTGTTTGGTTAACAACCTTTGTTTGTCTGTCGGTCTATGGATGGAAAGCAATTCTCCTCTTCAACTTGGTGTCCATCATTCTCCACAAGATTGTCGAAAAATCCCCAAGGAATCGAGTATCTCGATCCAAGATAATGGATGTGGGTAACCCAAAGTGAACCCAAACATATTGAAAGAGGAGATTAGTAGTCTGTTCAATAGTGATCTTCTTTTTACATGGCATTAATATACACATCTTGTTGAACCTATCCACTACAACATACAAATAGTCATGACCCCTTTTCAACATTGGTAAAATCCCTACAAAATCCATGGAGATACTTTCCCATGGATGGGATGGAATAGGTAGTGATGAGTATAGCCCCAGTTTTCTATTAGTGGGCTTACAAGTAGAACACATCACACACCCCTTTACATATTTAGTTACAATTACTTTCATTTGAGGCTAGTAACAAAACATTTGCAAATGAGACATCGTTTTTCCTACCCCAAAATGCCCAGACACAAGAGAAGTGTGAGTGCGTTCACTTGTAGGAATACATAGCTTTCCAAGATGGTAGAGTAGTTTTCCCTACAAACAATAGTTCTCTACCTATGCACCATGGATTAGCTTCTCATATACTTCTTTAAAATCTTCATCAATGGCATAGTGTTCCACATAGTTATCATGAGATAAATAAGCATGCTTCAAAACAATAGAAGCAAAAATAAGAGGTCTAGAAAGCATATCAGCGACCTTGTTACTTGTACCATTTTTGCACTTGATTACCAAAAGTAATTGTTGTAGGAAACCTATCCATCTGTAATGTCGAGATTGTTACAGTTTGGTTTGTGCTTGGAGATACTGTAAGGGTTGATTATTTGTATGTATGATTGTTTATTTCCCTAACAAGTAGTGCTTCCATTTCTTTACGCTTTGAACTAATGCATACAACTCTTTATCATATGTAGGATGGTTA